>JAIPMN010017841.1:0-12341 GCA_020650975.1 Apostichopus californicus
TTAGGCTCGCATACAAACGGAATTGAAGAGAGAACCTATTACAAAGTGCTGGTACTTTATAGACGAGGAAAAGAATAGCGGAAATGAAATCAGAAACCTCCTCGTCACAATTAATAAATAACGATCGTCTTAAAAGCAACTGAACAGTCACTTTTAGTTTCAAGTTGCATATGTGATAAGTGGTATAAACATAGTATGCATTCCCCGCCTGTTGAATTCTCTTCCTATTGATCTCAAAATGTGCTCCTCGGTAGGTCCGCCCCCACTCCATCAATCCCACCCCTACCCACTTCAGCTATTGCAAAGCCGACTTACCAACAACAATATATATTACAGGGAAAGAGACCCATAATGTATTTGTCAACTTCATGGTTGTTTCTGCACCTCCCTTCCTAAATCCTTTTGTCACCTCAGCCACTAATATTTCTCCAATAGATTCCTGTTTTGGCATTTGATATAACAAGTGTTGACCTTAACTTAGTTTAGCCTAGCTATGTTGTAAATTTATTTATCAAACTTGGGTCAACAGAAAAACATAAATGAACCCTTCATGATAAAGTGACAGTTTCAAATCGACAAAACTAAATACAACTACTTTCAAACGAAAAGTGTTTTGAATATGCTGTCTATTATGAATAGTTCAGGATTATACTGTGAGAAATGTCTGGATAGATGTATATCTTTGTCATCTGATAGAAAATTTCAAAATTGCAGTAAAATCATCTTGTACTCAACATTTCTTGAAGTATGGATACTTTCGTAGTTCCATGTACAAATGATGAATATTCATAGATCTATATCATAACTGGCGTTGCGTTCTCGCAATAACGTACCCATAGCATGACTCAGAATCACGGAAACAGCTAATCACCTATAGATGATTTCTAATCTCGGGAGTCACACCGATTGATCAAGATTCCACTGATTGATGAGTTAACTGCTACAGCTCAATTAAGGCAGCTGTTGTTTCCATTTTTAATTGATAAAATATGACCATCAAACATATCACACTTTGAACCAGATTCATTCAACTATTACTCTTACAGTGGCTTTGCATATAAAAGACAGTGAAGTATATCTGATTTACAGCAATATAAGGTGCAAACTGTTGGGAATTAATTTTACCAGTTGTATGACAAGTAATTAAGAAAAGCTCTGCCTTGGTTTTTTTATACATATATGTTAAATTTTGCTAGGGCCTAGTTTCATCTGTATAGAAAGATGAAGGATTGTACAATGGTGAAGTGTAAATGGGGATATTCCAGTGACATATATATTCTTCATTTTCTGAAAAAAACCTCACCTTGGTATCTTGTTTCCTCGGTCTAGTTACGGTTGTTTGAATGGGAACTATTTTTACAGGATAAACTTAATCCAGGAATTTGATCACCGTGGTCTGTAATGATGATCATATGGCAGAGGCTAATTTAGGAAACATTTTTTAATGCAATTTTATTTTTGTTTTTTGCTGTTGCCAGGTTTGGATATTTCTATATGTAACTTCATTTGTCTTCTGATATTTCATTGGAAATCAACCAAAGTCACCTTTAACAATGGGAAATATTCCCCATAGCTAAAATTGTAGGGCTCGAAAGCTACTGTAAGTATATTAACTGAATATGCACCTCCTTCAGCTACTGTATATGTGTCTTTGCTTAGCATTATCTGCCCCCTCCCCCTTTCCCCTCCCCCTTTCCCCTCCCCCACCCCCTTTCCTTGTCTTCTCTTTCTTTTTGTATTATCAGTTACTTTTGAATATGATTGACATTCAATACATTAAACTTATAGCATCAACTTGTGTTGCCCTTTAAAACCTACATAACATCATATGCCAAAACATTTATCCCACACCAACCATCACAGCCATTGATTTTATCCTTGAGAGTTGACTATATACATGTGTTTGTATTACATTGTTTTTCTATCATATATTTTATTCAAAGACATCTTGATAACTTGTCTCTCGGTTTTAACAGCAGTTCTGTACGAATCGAATCCGAAGGAAAGAAATAGGTAGTGGTCTGAGAAACCCTGATCCACCTAAGAAAGAAGACATACACAAGTCAAGTGAGGAGGACAGGAGAGAGGACAAAAATTTTAAAAAAATACAAGGACAAGGATAACCTTCTCTCGAGATCCAGTGATCCATGCAGGATCGACTACTTACTGTCGTTTGTCGTCCTGTACCATCCGCTAAAGTTACAGTGTGGTGAGTGTTGTGCCTACGTGACTGCAGAACATCTCTCAGGGACACCGTCGTGTTCCCTAGTAATCTGCCGGAAGAAATGTAAACAGATTTATCCTTTAATTAGGAAAGACAGCAAAAACGATCGAGGTGAATTAAGGGGCATTCGGATCACTCTGCAATTATCACATTCACTTTGATATTATACAGAGAACGAGGAAGCAAACTTGTAATGAGAGAAACGTATCTTTGCCAAATTGGAGGCCAGGTTTGTCAATGACCCAGAACAGTGATGCTGACAATGCATGCATGTGTCATTGAAAACACAATGCATTACATTAGTGGATCCACAACATTAGTTTACAGAAAATATCTAAAAAAATAGTTTCTGGTTGTAAATCTAATAAATTCCATAATGAACTTTTGAGATGTTTTTTGAGACACAAAATTTTAAATTATACCTGCCTGAGCTATGTTTCACTGGCAGGGTCAAATCTGAAGAGTTGCCGGGGGGAAGGGGGGTGTCTGACACAACTTAAATTCTAGTTGGATGATAGAGACTACCATTTAATTTGACAGTCAAAGCACTCAGTTATACCCCAATCTTTTATACATTTTCATTTCAGACAACTGGTTTTGTTGTTCTGACGATTTTGACACTGCATCCAGGTTGTCCCAATTTTTTAAGAAAACCAGCAAACTTTACTACAAACGTTAAGCAAGAAAATTTGTTGAAATTACTGTCAATGTGTCATCTCCAGTCTTGGCTTTAGCTGTTGTTTCTCTGTTTCTTCTATATCATATCATATATGTATTTTTTGATGTTGCATCTCATGTTATTAAGTATGTATATACCCCACAGTTACTAAAATAATTGAACGTCAAATTTCAGGGCAAGGGAAATTTATTACACCCTATGCAAGACATTCAGTACTGGTCACTAGATGATCTAAAAGTGTGTAAACATGAGAAATATGTAAGGACAATTTTTGCATAATAGTAATGTTTGCCTCACCGGGTAGTTTTGTTATATATCTCAAAAGCAGATGTATGATCATCTTCAATTTAGTAACAATGGCTATAAAACCTTCCCAGACAGGACAATCAACCTACAACTACAGCACTCAAGAGAACAATTTATCATTGTTCAAAATTGTGTCGCAGTTTTGAAGGCTCCTGGTTGTGTCACTGACAGAAAATAGTATGGTTTCCTCTATAAAACAAAACATGCCATACATCAGTGAATAATTTATCTGGTATAGCAGACACAAAATGCTATGCAAAAGGGCCAAATTGTTATACAAGTGCAAAGATGCATGGCAGTTTTTGTACATTAGAACCATATAATATATGAGACAAAGTTCATATGCCTTCAAAAAGTGCAAATTTTTTACACTACTGTAAGTTATTCCCAGTCTACCTTTGCACTTGTAAAGCAATGTGCCCATTTTTGCAGAGAATGTTGCTATGCGAAACCCGGATAAATTTTTCCCTCGTACTCTGTGAATGTTGCAGGTATTAAAAAATATGTTATAAACAAATATGTTGCAAAATATTAAAGCAACTCCACATTTGTTAAAAAGTTTCAGTCAAAGGCTTCTGTCCAAATTGAATGGGACAATCTCCATCTCCATGAAGTATCAGAAGGTTGTATATTAATATTTCTCTACGATCAGTATATAGGCTGCTGCAATTACCCTATCAAATTTTACCAATTGATCACCATTGTTCATGGACAGTTATTTACTGTACTGCCATTAATAGGTTTAACAGAAGACCCCCTGTAGGTATTCTGTTAATGCTCTATATATGACAACACTAGGGTAGATCTGGTAAAGCTCTGTACCATGAAAAATTGCAAGGCAGACTGTTTAATATGAGCATATGAAGAGTAACTGTTTAATCAAAAATTGTATTCCCATGACAACAGATGAGAATAAGGCTGTTAGCAAAACAAATGCTAAAAATTATATATAATCACTGGGTATGCATCATTTTCTTTCCCCATACTGCATATGAAATAAGATGTTAGCAAAAGTATTGACAAAATGTTTTAAGGTGTATGTATGGAGGATGTGAAAGTTACTGTGTACCTCGGCTACACAACTGCAAGAAGACTTGTGCATGGTACAGGGAGAGAAATTGCTTTAAATGTCATATTTGATTTCATCACAGAATATTGCTTATTTCCAACATGAGTGCCCAAGCAGCTTCTGTTTAGAAATCTCAGGGATTTGTGAAATATTATATATGTATATGAAAATTTCTAACAACACATACACTATACGCACAAAGAAAAAGCCGGCTTTAAAAGTACATGTCCTGAATTTGTTACTTGAAAGCAAATATTCAAGCTATTCCTGTTAATTTGACATGGAGACATTTTCGTTCATCAAGATTTTATATTAGATTGGCCTAGCTCTTTTCTGTGTATAAGCTTTCATGTTTAAGTTGTCTCCTTCTCAACATGTAAAAACTTTGTACCTAGATCAATTTCAATTCTGTTATTCATTTTTATATCGATACAACCGTAAACATGAAATTGAAGTGAAAATAGGTAATTCTAAGGTTTGACTGCTTTTGAGAGGCAGGAAAATAGCATGAATGACAATATGTTACCTGTTACGACCAACGAGCTCCCAATCTTTAACATCTATCTCCAAGACATCAGTTGGACCAAGAGGTTTGTTAGCCAGGTCCCATTCTAAACTCTGAAAAGAATACACCGGAAAAAGAAAAAAAATTTACACATCGATACACACTCGTTTTACTGAATAGAACAATAGATAATCATTATAAGAGTGCACTGTTGTCAAAACGTTAATATTGATACAATATCTTAAATTTCATTAAATACTACTGCTATCAAGCCAACGTTGAATTTCTACACCAGTTTCAGCTTTTGAGAAATGCTCCTTTGGACATCAGAGGCTCGTCCATGAAAGGATCTGGAATATTTTAGCACACAGACGGTGCAAAACGCTCAGAATCTACACATAGCTCCATAGGAAAATACAAATTTTTTCTACGGCCTCAAAATAAAATGTTTCCCGTTCATTTCCGGGATCTCCTGAGCACTAGAGTGTCAAGTAATAAAAGCAGACCACAATTTGTGATCCAACTTCATAAACCAGAGTACAGTCAAAGTTTTGTTTTGGCCAGTCAAAATAAGGTTACATTCAATCAACTACTTCTCAAGATGTGGGTAAGATATTGAGATGAGGTTTTCTGCTATAGTAATGTGGGATATTTTATTTTCTCTTCAATATAAGACTCACATTTTCTTGTCAGTTGATAATCCTTTTAATTGGTGGCAATCGATACATAACTATATCTTTGCTAGAATGCCAGTTTTGTAGCCACAGTACCTTGCATACTGTGTAACAAGAGATCACACCCCAGCTTCATCTCATACAACCCAGAAAAGCAGCAGAATTTTAAGAAAAAATTAGTTTCAGTTAAAGAGTATAGAAAGGTTAAAGTTCAAATGCTAATTTAAGGCAAAACTGATTTAAAGTGTCTGTACATTCTCAGGTCAGAACTGAAAAAATTAATAATGATAGTATTTTATCATATATTTTCTATTTGGTATATTTGCTCAAACTGCTTTTAAGGCTGTTGTGATAATTATCATCATAGCAGCAGTAGGCCTAAGACCTAAATTACTGGAACCATTATCGATAAACCTAGTTGCAAGATCTCCAAATAATTGAAAAACAATTTTGTCCTAATTGAAAAAATGCAAATACAACATTCATACAATATAAGCGCATTTCATTCACTTCAACATATGTAACAAATAGGTTTCACTTTTACACAAGGCAAGGTTGGGACTATCCAAAAATATAAGAAGGAAAGGTAATTGTCCTGGGAAGAGCACATCTAAGCTGATTGTGCAATTGCCTTTAGGTTCAATACCTGAACTGCTAGATTTTTGGACAATTAGTATATAATCACAAAAGCTATGCTTTCAAAGTCTTGTTTATTATTAAAGCAATTTCTATTCTTTACTTCTTCTAGGGGGAAACAAAATGACTGGAAGGCTATGATCATGTTCGGTGGTATAGGCATGTAATCAGTAATGTCAGTAATAGCTAATGTGAAATTCATTTTGCACTTTTATATAGCAGATAATACCTTCTGAATTTGACTTCAGATGAAAAATGTCTCAGGCTTAAAACATGCCTTTACATAACTGAGGTCGCCAATGTCATACAACCTTGAGCACAAGCATCATCACTTGCAGTAAGGACACAATTGACCAAACTAAGACCAAACCAGATATTCTTATCAAATGAATCAAGTATTAAATTGAGGATTTTTTTGACTATGGAAGCATGACAGGTTTCAGAGCCCAGACACATTTCCATAGAATAAGTAAATTTAGGAACATATAAAAAACCAAATCAGAAATTTTTTATTCGATATCCTCTTCATCACTTGAAACAAGACTCGACTACTCGAGCTTAGAATCGACAAACATACAATTTTAATCACCCATCTTCACTAACAATATATGCAACAAATTATCAAGTACTTTTGAGTTGAGCTGAACTTTTAGCAACAACATGTTTCCTACCTCATAGAGACCTGAATAAAATAAACATTGTTAGTTTATTTGTATCTCACTCTTGCACTCTTCTTATTGTTCTCGCCAGATTTGATGCTCATTTAAATTTTTGCATGTGATTTTGAATAAAATTGCATTGTAGTATATATATATATATATATATTCCTTTTGTTCTTTATTAATAAGGGGTCAACTCGCATGAAAGGGGTCTAGTCGTATATAAGGGGTCTACTCGCATAAGCTATGCTTTTCTTAGACCTCTTCTGCTTCCTGTTCTGAAAGTTAAGCTATTGTTTCAATTTGCAAGCTTGCTCTTTGTTTGTATCAATTGAATTGTAATCTTTCTTATTCCTTTTTATTTTTTATTTCTCTATTTATGAAAGATGGTCACACTACCCCACCAAACTACTTTTTCTTTTCGTCAGATAGCTTAGAACATCTTAAGTTACAGGTAAACCCCTGGAGAGACGTTGCCATATTGTAATTGATTAGTTTAATATTTAAAGCAAGTTGACACCTGATTGCACTTTCTTCGAGCAAGAACTATGTCAGTACAGTAGCCTATTCTTCTGCAATATAGGGCTTGTTTGGAAAGAAGGAACTCTTGCATGGCTAATGACTGAATCAGGGGAAAGTGCAATATGATTAAGTCACTTTAGAAACAGAGGGAACCATACACACTGACAACACCGTTTTGATCTAATCAGTCACCAGATTCACATAGTATCATATACAATATTAATATTGTATCATCATAATTAATGTAATATAAAACATCCACATTAATATTGTTACATATAGTAATATATGGTAAATGATATAGTATGATAACAATTATATTGTTCATTTTGTTTTAATATTACAGTACAGTATCGTAAACTAGCATGTTAATTGGCTGAATCAGTAATGCTTTCACCAGATTACTGAGCTTACCTAAAATCTGTTCTCAAATATAGACCAGACAAAGGGAAGCTGGAAGACGAATTCTAATTAATAACTATTAAATCATCATTGTATTTGATAGATATATTAATCTTTCCACATCATTTATTACTTGCTAGTACTAACTGCACCGTTAGTCATGTGTTTCTGTTTAATAATCCCGCTCTTCAAACAAGTAAATCTAGGTTTAACGACCGACATGAATCAGCTATTATGATCCAGTTCGCAGTACTGAGTTTTGGCCAAGGTCAGTTGGTAACGTTCGTTGTTACTAGTCTACTAGTATAGTCAGTATTGCTAATTTCGGAACACTGCCAATTTCGGACACCCCTAAGAAATGCACGATTTCACCATGACAACCTACAGGAAGAGCCAAATTTCACCAAAAAGTACGAAGCTACAGTTATTTTCTCTCCAAAATGACCCGTGTGCAAGTAAATACTTACATATTTGTCAATAAAATGACGGAGATCTATGAAGTCTGTTATAATTACTGAAAGAGCAACTGCACCACCAATTTTATCACTAGCGCCACACTGTGGGACTGTGTCCGAAATTGGCAATACTCTAGCAAAGAAATACCAGTTCCACAATCACGAAGAATCTTCTTTTTTACAACGTGAAAACAGTTTGCAGGAAAGAAAGTTTGGCCGTGTATCGTTATATAACACACTTCTCCCACCATATCAAGTATATTTTCAGGTGATTTATACCAATAGATATAGTTTTGGGGTGATTTAATGCTTAGGTGTCCGGAATACGAAGTGCCCATGCTACTACTAAGTTGAGCTACACTAGACCTAAGCTAGGCTAGGCCTCACTAATAGTGAGGCCTAGCCTAGCTTAGGTCTAGTGTAGCTCAACTTAAGTTGCGCCTAGACTACTAAACAAAACAGACAGTCTTATGATAAAGTTGCCTAACGTAAGTGACATTTCAAGTAGAGACACGATCCAAAGGCTGTGTTCTGGTTTACGCTAGTTAACGTGACACCGCTAAACACAGCTTGAGCCTGAATTGCGAAAAGGACATTGCTGACTATGTTACGAATGAGGAGTCCATTAGTAGTAAACTTCAGCCAATTAAATGATGCCTTGCACATTACAGAATGATGATCGGACCTTCCGTTCATCACGGCTGAAAAGCCTGCAGGTTACCCTGTTTTTCTATGGAGCGCAAAAAGGGAACATATTGTATAGTTGGGCTCGAACAAAGAAAACATACCAACTATAAAACTACATCTGTATCATCTCTTAAAGTTATATACTTACAGCATTCCAGACCGGGTTTAGCTCATTTTTTATTACTTCGGTAGATTTAAATTGCCCTGGAAGGAAGAAATCAAGAAAAAATAACGTAAGAAAAGAGTGATCTTAAACTATGCACGAAAGGTCAACGCTACGGTGAATGAGCCCGCATATAATGGATACTGTGAACTAAGAACCCCAAGCCTTAATCATCGATATCCAGATATAGTGCAATGGAAATTACAGTAGAATTTGCCAGGTAGATATTTCGCCTATGGCGACAGTATAATCAACGTTTCCGAGGAAACCGTTAGGAATCGACAGGCGATAGACTGGACAAACAACGGGGAATGGTGCCCTGCCGCAACTCAACACTTTACCAAACCCTTTAATTTCCCATCGCCTCCCTTCGAGAATAATGTAGTCACGGTCAACTAATGCATGAACAGTCAGGAAGTTTCCCTTCCTGTGCCCATAATTAAAGTACAAAGTTTGTATGAAGACGAATTGATTTGAAGTGACAGTAACACGTATTACAATTTAAAAGTATAGGCCTATCCAAGGGAAATGCAATTCCATGAACAAAGTATAACACCGATTTTCTTCGTACATATCCTTAACAAACAATTGGACAACTGTATATATATTTTGCGAACACGCACGTGGATAAATTCGTAGACTTCCAATTATACATATGTTTCATTGGGATATTTCTACCTACACCAACCCGCTAAATAAAATTTTGTCCCAATAGTATAAAATCGTCGGTCAAGGTGCCTGCTATACAACCCCCAGCATGGAAAGTCGTTTTTTTTTTCTTATTTCCGTTATATATCCGAGACCTGAACTTTGAAACTCAAAAGCAGCATGAGCACAAAAGCATTATGTTATCACCATGTACAACAAATGAGTAAAACTGACGGATATTGTTCAATAATTTCGTTTAACTGATGTTTACTATATCTCAAAAAAGTGGGGGTCGGCCTAAAGAAATATTTCACCAGACGATGGTATCTATAACCTATATGCCAAGAATTTTGTATCCATAAACCTCGTGGCTTAATTGTCCTTAAGTGGTTGTTTACTGACAAATTACCAGTAAATTGCACCATCATGATTGGACATGAGTGGATAATTCAAAAGGTTCAAACGGAAGAGTAATCCACTTGCCTTCTCATCATTTTACGGTATAGTTAATAATAATACAATCTTCACTTAGGTCTAATGTGAAGTAAAATGTCTTCATTCTTGTCGAAAATGTGCCATTATAGCTGGTTACTATATAGCTTGATTGACCAATTAAAAACAAGAATGGCCCCCACACTAAGGCGTATATCCAAATTAGGTTAATCGCATATAGTTCCTGTGGTATTGATAAGAAGATGAAATTAAAACGTATGCTTATTTATGAAATCGCAAAGTTCTAAATGTGTTTATTTTCTTCTTCCCCCTACTTTGTTTTTGTTTTTTGTGGACTTGACAGATATTGTTTTCATCCATTTTGGTGGCAATGCAGTAATTTTTTAATTTAATTGACCACTAGAAACTTCTTTTCTTTGTTCGTTCCATTTCGTCCCCCCCCCCCCGCACCCAGATTTAATCACTTTCTGCAGCCCCTGATGGCGCCAAGTTATCAGGAAGCGTCATTATAAAAATGTTTTACTGCCCCAGTTTGTTCAACTATTTCAATTTAATTTTAATACAATTTACGAAACAAAAGGGACTTTCATTAATACGAAATAACTGAAAATTTACTACCTTCTATATTTCCGGTTTCATGGCTACTCTAGAACATTCTTAATAATTCCACGGTTTCAACAGAAATATTCAAGTACGCACTATCGTTAATTGTAAATAGATCCAATTGTTATATATATATATATATAAGTTCTTCATTTCAATGGTAAGTTGTATCAAAACGATGAACTATTTACACCTTTCTTCAGATCCAATATGTTCCTTCTTTCATTTTCATTAGTTTATAAACAAAACGAGGGCTCAACAGGATTTAAATTTGGCATCAAATGATTAGACTAACGGACCCTGCGGTGTTACTAACCAAAGGAAATCGTTTTCGTTTTGATTGAAATCATTTTACCCGGTCAGTTATAAAGTATTAGCAGTCATTTGTTCAACTTTCCAAGCATATGTAACCACTCTATATTCCAAACTGATAAATCTGCGTTAGGAAACTTGACCCCGAATCGTGCTTATACAAAGCACGCAGTGGCTCGATAAGTTTACCAAAAGTAGAAATTACGTCATATGCGTTTGTTGCTGGTGGGTATGTGTATGTTTGTATGTGTGTGTGGACGAGGGAGTGGCATGTTTGTGTGTCACTGTAGACCAAGAGGTTGGACGGTGTCTATGCAAGGGGAATGGGGAGGGGGAGGGAAAGGAAAAAATGACATTTCATTGAATAAACAATCCCTTTGTCCTCTCGATGCTTATAGTTTACAAATGACGAAATTATATTATAAATAGAAAATATACAAATGAAGGTATACCAAACGGTTGGATTACGTGCAGTGAGTAGTAAAATTACAAAATATGCAATACTTAGATAGTACAATATATATTTCCATTATATTTATAAAACACGACTTCTATCACACGCTAATCGTCAATTTGCATTTCACTATCAATTACATGGGTTTTGTCTATACATAAATATATTTCTAATTTATGTCCATGGTGTTTGCTATATCCACCCATCTTTAAGTATATACACATAGTCACATGCATAGACCATGGCGTAATCCTTAATTATATAGGCCAGTTTGTGTAGTAGTCAATATAATGAATAGTTTTACTACGTTTTGCTGTAAAACCATGGTAACATATTGTTTAATAGCATACTCGGATTCTTGGAATAAGACGAACAATCACTTTAATTAATGATCATTTGAACAAAGTATACTTCACCTGAATACCTGCATAGCAAATACGCGGTAAAGTTTTTTTCATCTTTTACCGGCGGTCGTAATTTTGTAAAGATACTTCATATATTGTAAAAAAAAAAGGTTCATTTAGGTAATATTAACTGTTTGCTCATGCAGCTCCATAATGAGTCCACTCTACTGATTTCAAAATTATTGACTTAATATGCAACTATGCATATCTTCACCGGATGTGTAATCAAACGGAACAAATGCGACATAAGGCTATATATAGCTCGTTTAATTAAACATGTACATTTTGGCCGAGGAATATAGAAGATAATGTTTAATGCAAACTATGTGTGGTTATATGATCAAAGCATTAGTGTTAGAACGGGGGTGGGCTGGGGTGGGGTGGGAGGGTTGGAGTGGGGGAATTTAGGCTCGGGAAAGTATCACGAGGGTCTGGGCAAACGTGGAATAAAGAAAAGTGTATTCTCATTTTCATACCATAGAAAAG
>JAIPMN010017843.1:0-12151 GCA_020650975.1 Apostichopus californicus
AGGAAGGGGTGACGGTTTCTTAATTTCGGAAAATAGCAGTTTGTTTTAGTAATAAATACGCTCTGTATATTTCTCAGACCAGTTGGCAGAAACTATGTGAGCTCAGCGCTGATTTGTCTCTATATACTGACTGGACTCGGACTTGGTTTGGGTTGCTTATATATTCTATAGGACTGTTCGGACACGAGAGTACCTTACTCGGACCAAGTAGTCTCGGACTCTGCTCGGAATCAAAATAAGTTGGACTCAACTACATTAGTGTGTTTCATATGCTTTATGATGGAGTTCTGGTAGAAAGCGTATTAATAGCTGTAACATGGTCAGCTGATTCTCTTTCTATATTATTTTACTCACTGACATGTATGAGGTAGTTTCCGCTATGTAGTTTGAATATCACTTGACGAAATTAAACAGATACATTTTGCAGTTTTGCATCGTTTCCCTTGTCTTAGATACCCTAGGCATTTTTTGGTTTCGACCTTAGCTGGAAGATTAATATATTACCCGAGATGCAAATTGGCCGTTACATGTATATATAGTAAAGTCCTATTACTCCGTGTTCCAGCAAAGCAGAAGATGGCACTTTGTTTATCCAAATAACGGTTTATACGTTTGTCTTTGTTCCTGTATTATTTAGCGCCCCAAGCCCTCCACCACATCCGCGACAATAGCAATAAGGAATGTATGAGGATGGAAGGCCCGAATCATATAATTACATAATTATCAATATATGTTTATAATATATATGACAATTAGCCGATGATAAATTACAAACCATAAACGCATTACCATGTACCGACTATACAGTAAATAGAAAACCACCTCCACCCCGGGCCCTGAATCCTTTGAGATCCTCTAATGTATGCATATTGGTGTCTCTTCAAAACAGCCGAAATTAACACGAATATTTTGAAACCTTTTTTTTTTAATTCAAACAGCTTCATTATTTTGTTTTTTAAATTTTTCTTATAATGCTGTCCTCTATTCATAGTGCTGTAAATACAGAGTGTGGTACCGAAAGGTTTCTTGAAAGTTCACTGCAAACCTAAAATTTAACCCTTAAATTATCCTTTGACTTTATTCGTCATTGTTATGGTTACTTTTCCTAACATGTTAAAGTGCACAAAAATGGTGGAAATGACATCAAATCACAAAAATACTGCAACGTAATATTTTGTCAAGTGATAACATATGTTTGGTTACAATGGAATCCGTACAACAGAAGAACAAAGCGGGTTGGTAGAGCTACACATACTTCAGTGTCTCGCTGATTTCTAATGTAACCAATTTTACACCAATACAATAATCCCCCTCCCTCGGAACCCGTGAACTCTCAGTGATAGGAACAGCGCCTCTTTCTTTCATATGTACAAAAGGCCAAAATCATTGCAGGCATTACCACGATGAAGAACCGCAGAAGAATCAACCAGTAATAGTTTCAAATAGCACCATATCCGTCCTTTCATTATATCTAAGCCTGATTGGACCCACAATCACTCATGTCAGTAACGTATACATTAATATGGATAAATAATAATTTTAGCTAGTGATCCTTCAAATCCCATGGAGCTTTATAAGGAGCAAAGGTAATTTCTTAGCAAGACTTCATTCGAAAGGAGCACCATAATTTACACTTCTAGCTTCTGTACGTTTTGTTGTTTTTGCTGGTAGCAAACTTGGCCGTAAAAGGAAAAATAAGGACCATGAAAACTTAATGTTACTTTATTTCACATTAGGGAGAGCTTTTAAAGGTTTGAAAACATATAAAAATAGACGACAATACATTTGTGGGACACGATATTTATTGAATCTATTTAGACGATAAATAAGTCACTAGTAACAAGCAGTCATGTGGTTGTAACAACATTTCTAGATATCTTAATTATTTGCAGGACTATTTAGCTATTCATTTCTGTGACTTTTATTCTTTTTGCCTATGACTTTTTTTCTTACACCTTTTATTTTCTGTTTCAGCGACTTCTATGTTTGTTTGTCGACTTTTAATCCCTTAGGTCTAGCCTGAAGTTTAGTTAATACGCTACATTGCTATTCCAACTGCGATAGGCTGGTCGCTGCACTCGTCGTATCATTAACCTCTATAAGTGCCTGACGCAGGCTAATCAAGTAAGAAATATTGACCAAACTATACTGACATTAACAATTTAACTGCGATAGTTATCAATTATTTTAATATATTCACGAGTTCTTATAAGGTTTAAAGTAAAATTATCAAAGAGCTTCAATATTCAAATACTTGTTTGACTTGGTACTAGTTTACTTGGTACACACAGCACACGTCAGTTCATAGCCATCAACATAAGGACCGCATGGAATACCGCCCCCACTTGGTGCACATCTGCCCTCCACCAAATTGAGGAGATGCCGCCTACCGTCAGAAGGAATTCCATCGGTGCGAGGTATCACCTGCATCTCTCTATCAACACAAACATGCATTGACCTTCTATGTGCTGAATGAACTCTGTTGGACATCAAGTATCCACCGTACTCTCTGGTCCATCCGTTTGAAGGGCACACATTCGTGCCAGGAATGATCAGTTTAGCGACTCTGGCCGGTGCTAAGCAGACTGCGCAAGGTACATCATGCCATTTTCTCGATTGAAGATATGGGAAATCATTTATCTGATATTCCATGCCATAAATGAAAGATCTTTCTCCCCCAACGCCAGCTACGGGAGAGTCGTACACGGGGTTTTGCGATAGACAAAGCTGATTACCTCCGCCCCCGGAATCACCGTAGCTTGTTCCCGCAGCGGAACCTTGAATAAAATAGTTAAAGATATACAATAATGCTACGTTTTCTTTAGCAATCGAATGTTTATTCATAATGTTCTTGAAAATGCGATTTAAAGTATTTCTTAAGAATTTTTTATAGTAGAAACGTGTCTGAGAGCAGTGTTAGGTGTATTCTCCCAAGAACACAACTTTAATACATTATGAATCGCAACAAAATACGCAATCTTTATCTCGGTCAGAAATGTTATTTCGCTTAACCGCGTAGGTGTATCACTTCCTTCAACCTCCAACACATCACTTATTTTGGTTGTTTCAAAGTAATGTAATTTTTAGGATGGATACACGGGCTAGCTTATTGTCGCAACTGTAAACGGGGATAAAAATAATTCGAATATTTCCTTTGTAATGTTGCAAAGTATTAACACAAAAATCATGGATTATTGTAGAAACTCAAACATCATTCTCTTCTACTTTTAAATGAATAGATTAATTCACTTACGGACAACATGCAGTATTACTTATTTGGTATGCTTCCGACGTCTGTTTTTTTACAAACACAGGAACATTTCTCTTTTCTAAAATCTTAGTGTGATCCATTGAAAATTCATTTCAATACTTTTCTCATATGTCACGTTGTAAAGGTCTTCTTTTCATCTCGAAAACGCATGAAGAAATAGTTGAATAACTACTTGTCTGGTTGGATATCAATACATGGTACTTTAGGTATCATTTTATCATTTACAAATTTAAATTAAACTCATCTATTTGTCGGTAATAAGCAGTCTAGTGGATTCTATTTTCTTTCAAAATCATTTTCAAAATAATTTCATATAACGATGCGATATTAATAGTATGCTTTTCCAAGAAAGATGATTTTGTATAGACATTTGTTGCTATAAAAAAAAATGATAAAAAAAATGAAAACATTTGTTGCTAATTTAAATAGCAATACCTGTATAAACCAACTCTGAAGAGGATGGACAACTATGATGACCCCATCTAACGTAGACGGCTCCACTAGCTGATTCTCCTGGAGGACTTTGGAGATTAGACTGGTCATCTGCGGCTGTGATAGTTTACACAATAAGACCAATTTGAAATAGTATGAAGCATGGATCTGAACTAACTTGAAGGATAAATGGTGTTTGCACTTCAATACAAATACAGACTTACGAGTGCATCTTTTTAACGGCATTAATATCATATTTCATCACTGTTCGGTAAACTGGATACCAAAGCTACAAATCGAAGTACCACTTCAGCTGAAGAAAACAATATGTGCTACATCCCATTCTTTTGAACTACTTATCAACCTACGAAGGAATATAGTTCTGCAGGTCTTTACGAGAGCCACTTAAGGAATAAATTGTGTTTAATTGTACAAGCTGCTTTTTCATACATTGTCTTTTTTTGTGGGACAAGACTAATACAATTAAAACGATTTCATTTTATATCGCAAAAAGGGAAAAAAACGTTTGCCCCCAAAGATGAAATATCCACAGATAATGGGTAGAATTTTTTTTAACACTTGTGTTACTTTAGTAAGCCTAAAGCTCCAGTTCAGTGACCTGATAAACGTTATTATCTATATTTTACTCAAATCTAACAAAACGGATAAAGGATCTTTACCTGACACTTCATGCTCGTCGGTGTTGTCAAATCTACGATTACGAAGATTCCCATAACCTGCTAAGTTTCCATTTTTGTTTACATCAAGTGGTAGTTCTACAGTGTCCTATGAAATATAACAAGGAAGAGTGAAAAGTCATATGCAGCAATGAAACTTGGTGAATTAAGACAAAAGTTTGTTTGTGTCTACAAAATTAAGATCTGAGAAACACTGCAGAACTGAGACCCCACCAACTGCAAAACCAAGACTCTTCTGCAAAACTAGAGGGTCAATATTAAGCGGTCTGGAATTACCACCCACCCCCCTCCCACACACACACACACACACACACACACAAACTACTTGATTTGTATTTTTTCGAGGATGAAATTTAAGACGAATGGATTATAATTAATCAGATGGAGACCTATATGGGCTTACTTAATGATATAGCTTCCAGCCTCAGGACACCACTCTTATAGGAAAATCGTTGACAAGACAGAGCCGTGGCAAAACAAACACCATGACATTTTTGGATCAACTAGGGGGTTGTGATCCAGTCCTCTTCTTTGCCTTTTGGAAGTGTAAATTTTAAACGCTTTTTGCGTCCTTTTCATATGACTTTCTCAACCTCACTGACTCCACTATGCCATTTCGACACATGTAACTAGCTTATCTGTTCAAATCTTACTTAAATGGTGGCATAAAAGTCGAAAAAATTTACAACTTTCAACGTTTTTTTCCTCGAAGATATTTTCCGTGAGGAGCGCAATAAACCCATGCCCCTACGTTTAAACTCTGAACGTCATTGACCAATACGTAAACTGACATCATGGTTCATTTGTATACATTGTCTACGGCAGTGCATGGTACCAACGTAACTCTTTGAATCTACTTTTAACAACGGACCGTAAATAAACATGTTTGCTGCTCACTGATTGGTTAAATTCAAACTAGTGGGCTTGGTGGAACTTTCGGAATTTGTCAGAAGACACACTTTTCTAATTATTTGTAGAAGTTCTTAATTACTAGCCAATTAAAGCTGTTGGCAGGGGAAAAAACTTAGCTAATATCCTAGTTTGCTGTTTTGTGATTGATATATGTAAAAATTTGATTGAAATGTCAAAACGGTGGATGAAGATAAAGAATGTTGATGTGCAATGTATAATGTCAAGTCTTTTGTAAAATCGAAAATCCCCTCCCCCCTTTGTGTCCTGACATTTTAGATCCGCCACTGGTTACAAGGTTAAACAAATATCATATAAACAACAAATGGGGTGAGTTTCGCAACTCCATAGTTTGTCAAATTGTTTCGTTTTTTTAATCACCGTACTTTAGTTAAATGCAAATTTAAAAGTTCTTTCCATTGATACCAAATTTGTGTTTGCCTACAAGAGGTGCAACTTTTCGTTTCATTAATCCAGTTTTCTGTGATAAAATATTTCTTGAAATTCTTCATAACATCTAGGCATTTTAAACACAAAATTCGAGGACCTTCCCTCAGCATTCCATTACCCCCTCTTAGGTACATTTCCCAGTAATTTGGTCCCTCCAAATTGAGATTTATAACTGTGTTAATAAACTGTGAGAATGAAACCTTTGGTGTAAAGAATCTTTCTTTAGTTCAATCCCTACTAACCATGCATGCTTAATCATAGAATGCGAGTTGCAAATTGCCCTGAAATCAAAACCAAAGTGCAAACATATCCCTCTAAATTAACGTTGGGTGAAAGCAGGATTTTGCTCTTGAAATGGTTTAGAATTGCTCAAAAGCAATCTGATTTGTAAAAAAGTCTGAAGAAAGACACACGTTACCAGAACGTCGCTGGAGGGGAAGGTTGACGTGTGGGTGCCGAACTCATTCAGGTAAAACTGAATATAGTTAGATGTTGGAGTGCTTTAATGTTTCAGCATTGTCGGCTCCTTTTTTGTCATTCTCAAGAAATATGAGGCAATTGTGATAAGTTTTTCCAGTTAATTGGTCGTCTAACGTTTAAATATATTGCACTTACTTAAAAATTCAAATACTTAAAAATTTAAAAGCAAATTCACTTTCTAAGTAGTAATTTCTTGAACACACATATCATTAAATAATTTGCAACTACCCTACTTTATCACTATAATTGTTTTCTTCAGAATACAAATATATACCGGCACTTACCAATGCCAGAGGCTGGATTGATCTGTCGTCCTTCTGGGAAGATTCTTTCGGCGGATTCTGACGGACTCTTCCTTCATTGTCACTAGATGCAAACGATATTTGGAATGCAATTAAAACCGTGCCAAGGAACATAGACAAAATGTAGAGATTCATGATGGAACGAAATGAAAATGTTTCGAATGTCTCCCTGAAATATGTTGTCATAAGTAACAGCACAGGGCAGCGTTTTGTCGTTATTTATACCCTCAAAACCGTGCCAAAAGCTCTGCACCTGTAGCAGGTTCAAAGAGTTTAAGAAAATTATCCACCAATCAAGACACAACTATTTGAAACAACTACTATCAATTATTTATATTCATAGGCGGGTGATGAAATCGTTAAGCCATTTCTTGTAGACATACTTTCTCGCCTGACTCTCTATGATAAATATTTACTTTAAATTTGTGTATACCTGAATATTGCTTACCTAGTGTCCTGATGGTGTTCAACCATGCATTAATAACTTGAAAATTGCAAAGTGATGTTATCGTTAAAAACTAGTGCAAAGTTTATGACCTTTTTTTTTAATTTAAAATTCTTATTTTCAGATTGAGTAAATGTCTCCTGTTCCGTGTTATATCTCTATTACCAAAACTGATTTCTTTGTATTCACGTCATCAAGACCATTTTAACCTGGTTGAGCTAACATCACTCAATATAACAAATGGTTGAGCTGGATACAAACTTATAATAACAAGCAGTCCGAGTATTTTCATTACATTTCAAAACGTTAGGTCATCTTTGCCACATTCTAAGATCAACGTTTTCTTGTTTAGAACTGAATCTGAGAAATATATCGGTCGCCATTGTTTACCAATACGACAAAAATAATGTTCAGTAGACTTAAATATTCCGTTTCTCTCTTTTCGTCCTAAACAACGTTCTACCAAAAAAAGTCGACTGATGAGAATAACTCCAATTCCATCCATACACCCATACATATGTAGACATTTGATGAAATTGCTTTAAGCAAAACAACGTGGCTTCACAATTTCTTCCCACTATGGTCCGTTAATGCAATATTCCTAACAATTGCTCAATATTTGATAACAAGAGTTTACATCGATCAAAACAAAGCCGCCAGTACATGATTTTAGAATTAAAGCTGATATTTCACAAACTACATCAGTTAATACATCTATCCATAGTGATTTTTGTATATTAGACTACTCAATTGCTGCTTCCTGAAGTAGATTTGTATCTTTATTATCTTTGCCTGGTTATTAATACAAAATTCCAACCCAACTGAGAGAAGATAACATTGTTTGGTTATCTATTCTGACTATCCCGTGTTTCCACCGTGTAAAACTTATGCCTCTGATATATTGTTTCTTCAAATTTTGTTAAAAACATCTCATTTGTGCTAAGTATCCCTTCCTGCAAACCGTGGGACCAGACTTCAGATACGTGACGTTACCATAACACTCCCAAATGGCCAATATGACTTGTACAATGTACAATACAGTGCAGAAAGTGTGAATCATTTGATATTTAAATGGCTTTTTGTGCGAGTTGATACAGATGAAATGAACAATTTAAGGCCAGGAAAAATGCAAGTTCCGAAAGAAAATATTTCCGTCGGTAGAGTGTTGGTGGAATGAAGAAGTATTAAATAATGTAGAATAATAAGGTTCTTTTAATTTCCGCTATGGTCTATTATGGCAAAATTTCCAGTATGTTGTCAAATAAGTTACTTTTCGTTATCTTATCATCTTTCCAGCAAATTTTGTTGCCACAAGAGACTGAAGGTAATTTATAAAATTCGATCGATGGGAGTGGTGGAAAGTGGAACAAAATCAACAAAACCCACGCCTGACCAGGGAAAGTATAATCAAAGAGTTCGAAGTCAACCAAGTTAAATTTACCCTACCTACAAATGAAGCACGTGTGCGTGACACTTTTATTGTTTTAAAAGAAGCGGATTTGAGTCGATGATTGATGTTCTCCTTAGTGGGCAATAGCTGGTAAAAATTCATAGTTGATTCAAAAAAAAAAAATACAATATTTGTTCTACGTCCTACGTATAGTTCTTACAAATTTTTCTTTAACTACACATGTCATTCCTGTCAGCATAGTTGATAGATTTGATTATAGAAGCTTTAACTACCCTTTTTTATATTTTATTCCATTTTTGACAAGCGAGAGAAATTCGTTTATTAATATTCGCAATTAAATGCACCTGCAACTTCTAACTTATACAATTTTCACGACTGTCTGTTTTTCCGGTTTTCTTCATGTCAAATAGTAAAATAATGTACACGTGTAATAGAAGTATCGTACTATATTGAGTAGTCATTTGTAATAACAGGTCGAATGCGCTCGAAAAGACCGACAGTTTCCATTTATTACAACAATGTCGAATACACTCGTAAGAGACAACTTATATTGAACACAAGCTGTCAATTAACACTCTGTCGAGTTTGGCATTCTTTGTACCCACCTCGCAGCGTAGGTGATAGTTACAAACGCTGAACAGAATGCTATTCAAAAGGGTTTTAGTGCTCTATAAATGGTTCAGGATGGGATTAGAAGCCATTAATTTAGCAATCAAATATGGGCCTCAGTGTCCGTCTTGACGAGCCTGTACACAATTAGTTGATAGTAATAGCAACACTCGTATATCACGTGGTGATAGTGTAAATGCAGCATTAAGAAGAAATTCGCGCAATCAAATCTGCAGCCAGCCTATTGGTTTTAAAAGGCTTAAGGCTAAGGCTTAAAAAACTTGGTGAGCATGGTTTAGTACAAGAAGTCACCTATGCTAGATCAAGTGAGAGGGGTGTCAAGCAAAATGCCTTTTAGGTGCTTTTTTGCCAAGAATTGGTCAAAAATAGGATTTATGTGATAAGATGTATTTCATATCTTTCAAAAAATGTACTACCAGGAAAATTTAGTTGGTTTGGGCAATACGCAATTGTTAGTACATATCTAAAATGGTCTATTGATTTTTACAACATTACAACCAGCATTGTCCCTTTCTGTTATATGATCTTATATATAGCTGAGTATGACTAGAGAAGCAACATTCTGGTGAAACTTTCACTCAATTCCGACGGATGTACTAAACAGTCGTAATGTTATTGCTGCACACTAACAACAAACTGCTTTTCCCCCCTTATATTCCAGTATATTGTATTGACCTTGAAAGAGATATGTGGCTAATTTACCTAAAGGGGTTTCAAGTGCATATAAAGTCAATATACGTGGTGCATTTAAAATTGTGAATGAAACACATTTTGGAGCAGAAAAGTGAGAGCAAATATTTCAGAAATACAAAGCATCATCAGCAAGTGTGCAACAATGTCATCACACCTGTTTCCTTTAAGTTCACTTTAACTACGAAATGTGACATTTTTAAATTTCAAATCTCTCTTTTTTCTTTCTTTTTTCTTTGAGAGGGAGGGGGAGGGGCGGCGGCCCCAGAAGCAAATACCACCGCAAGACATATTAAATGCAGATTGAAAAAAGGAGGGTTGGGGGAGTACAACCTTTCCTTATCGATGTGACAGCTCGCCTGGACTCTTCACTGATTCCACAGTCCCATATTTTTTCATCACACATTGGAAACAGTACTCGACATCTCTTTGTACGCACATAGAGATTGAAAATTGCAGCTCGTGCAATGACGGGATATGAATATTCATATACAACGCATATAAAATGTCGCTGGCAATTACCATAAATATATGAACGTACACAAACTAATGTTCATGATTTTTGACGGAACGTCACCTTTTTCTTTAGAAGCGGAGTTGATGATTGATATTCAGGTAAGTGTACAATAGCTGGAAATTGTTGCAATCCCCTTCCAAGCTTTTTACCAGACATACTCACTTAAAGTCGAGTCAATACATTTTTTACCTAGTCTATATATGTTTGAGATCAAGTGAACGTATTAAAGGTGCCAACAAAAGATTCGTGTCCACGGCCACATGTACAGGTCGTATTATCCTTCAACTGTACAAGGAATCTTCCTATAGAGACAACGCCGAACAATTCAAACCAGCATTATTTTTATATTTAAGTGCTACAAAGTGAACTGAATCAAGTGACATTACACAATCGTTTATGTTTATTTTCACTCCCGAGTTTGTTTTATTTTTGAAGGTTTGCTCTTCAAGAAGATATGTCGATACATTTTCAATGGTTATAATATCATCTACTATTACCATTTAGTCAAGTAGTCTATTCTATCCAGTCCGGGTATATTCACCCGAAAAGCGATATTTGCGTTCAATAAAAATGTAGTCGAAGTAATTTAATGTTTTCAAAACGATTCCCTCGTTTATAAAACACCAAGCTCTAACCGTTTAGATCACCAGAGAAGCAATATGATTGGCTCCAATTTCGGTGAAGTTTCGGAACATATTATAACAACATGAGGAAATCATACGAATTTCATTTAAAATATACTGCTTTAAGTCTAGAGTTCAACGTTATTTTTTCTTACACTCACGTTTTCTTTTAACCATTTCCCTTTGAACTATATAACATTTCTGTCAACAATGTTGATTGATGATAATATCTTTATTTCCTGCCTTAACACAATGGCGACAAAAAACGGTAGTATTACTTTATATTCAATTATTAATGCACCTGTGGTTCAGTTTTGCCTCTCTTCAAGACACTTAGTGATATAAATGTGTACCGTATTATATATTAGTTTGGTAATTATCCACACATGTTATTATTAGATTGTTAATACAATGGTACAATCAGTTATTGATTAAAAATATCTGTAGTTTCATTATAAAATTAAATGTTGGAAGGGAGTATTCTGTTCAAATTTAACGTGAGTTAAACAGAATAATAATAGGGATAGAGAAATCCAAGACCAGGAAGGGGTGACGGTTTCTTAATTTCGGAAAATAGCAGTTTGTTTTAGTAATAAATACGCTCTGTATATTTCTCAGACCAGTTGGCAGAAACTATGTGAGCTCAGCGCCGATTTGCCTCTATATACTGACTGGACTCGGACTTGGTTTGGGTTGCTTATGTATTCTAAAGAACTGTTCGGACACGAGAGTACCTTACTCGGACTAAGTAGTCTCGGACTCTGCTCGGAATCAGAATAAGTTGGACTCAACTACATCGGTGTGTTTCTTATGCTATATGATGGAGTTATAGTAAGTGGTTCTGTTAGAAAGCGTATTAATAGCTATAATATGGTCAGCTGATTCTATTTCTAAATTATTTCACTCACTGACATGTATGAGGTAGTTTCCGCTATGTATAGTTTGCGTATCCCTTTGTAGATGAAAACAGTCACATTTTGCAGTTTTGCATCGTTTCACTATGTTTTAGTTACCCCAGGCATTTGTCGGTAGCGACCTTACCTGGAAGGTCAATATATTACCCGAGATGCAAGTTGGCCGTTACATGTATATATAGTAAAGTCTAATTACTCCGTGTTCCCGCAACGCAGAAGAGGACACTTTGTTTATCCAAATAACGGTTATTACGTTTGTCTTTGTTCCTGTATTATTTAGCGCACCCAGTCCTCCACCACATCCGCGACGATAACAGTAAGGAATGTATGAGGATGGAAGGCCCGAATCATATAATTACATAATTATCAATATATATAT
>JAIPMN010017844.1:0-15231 GCA_020650975.1 Apostichopus californicus
CCCGTACCCAGGATCCCCCTCAATAATTTTTCTCTTTGACTTTGTTTTGGGGCTGCTCAGAATGTCGTTGTAAGATTCTAACGTTTCTAGCACATCGGGCTTTTGCATGAAATCACCCTCCTTAGCGACGAATTGAATACCTCCCTCGACAAAAATAATATTAACACTACAGTTTCTCATTAAAGGAAACGGCTTTGCTGTGTTGTAATGCTTTTGATAGGCTATTTTTGAATACTTGATGAGATCGTTTTTCTTGTCTGAGAAAAAAAAGGACACAAATAGTTTTGAACACTTTAAAAATTACATTCAAACATTGCAAACCTACTTTTGAAACAAACTTAACATCAGTAAAGGGTTCAAATGAAACGGAGTGCATTATATCACTCTAAGTGTAAATTTGAGCTAATATAATGTTGAATACCATTCACCAAATATGTGTAGCGTACTTTATAGCTATTTTGTATTAGCAATGGTTATCGATTTTTATTATGAAGCTACACAACCTTCAAACATTGATTGCTATAGATACTTAACTCAACTTTTCTTTAAATATGTTGCTTTTACCAAAATTCAATTTCTCATTATAGCGGAGACGAAGTGAAAGTAGAGGGCGTCAACTACCACAATCTAATCATATTGGCCTGATTTGAGTTCATGTTAAGCCAAATATCAGACCAAGCGGTACTAATCTCTATCAATAGCGTTGGGATTTTGACAGAAAATCCGTCCTCTGTACTATAAATTGTGGACTGTCAAAGTAACTTTTATTAGTAGAAGAACATCATGTGGCAACACTTCCACGTGGTGCATGCTCTCATGTTATTGTGAACGTGTTCTTTCACTGTCATTACGGGAAGACGTCATACGTTAATTAGCCTTGCTTAGGCCTACCCACTCGATAGAATACAATGCGAAATTCTACGGAAAGTCATATTAATTACCTCTTTTAACTTAATAGCGACATGTCCTGTTACAATTCATGGAGAGCATCTCCATAACCGGTTCGCATTCCCAATGAAAACAAGGCTTAACTGTGTGAATACAAAACACACTGTCTTCTATTTAAAGACACAAGGCATATACTTTTATTTAAATTTAAATTTGCATAGAAAATCGTTTCAATTCCCTATAGTCTACAAATGGTATAGGTCTATGATCCTCGATAACACATGATGGATGTAAACAAGTGCATCTATGCATATGTTAAATTATCCACATATGTATCATTAACGCAGAATATTTTTTTTCTCGTACGTATGGAATTGGCTGAATCTCATTGAACCACTGGGTGTATTTATCTTTTAAAGCGTTTATGAAGATGTTTATTTTAACTGTACAGGGAAACGAATAGTGTATTAGAAGTGAGCATATCTTCAAACAATCTAAGATAAACATTTTCTAAAATCCATAGTTCCGTGTGTAAGTGTTGTCTAACGCCCGCCGCACACTGTACGACTATTAAAACTCGAGTCAACTGTCATTACTTGGGAAATCATGGTTAGTCGTGCACTGTGCGTAGGCTTAAGATTGCTACTTGCTACTTGCTCCAGTCAAGATCCTAAGCTCATTTATCAATTCCAGTTATAATATTCATTAAATATTATTGTCATATACTATTCATTATCAAATTACTACAGTTATACCCATGAATAGAAAACAAATGTAAAGCGCATCGAAATGAAAACTGATACCATCCCAGCAAACACAAAAACGTTTTTAAAACGTTTCGTCTTTTGTTTTGATAACGTTATTTGTGGTGTAATAAATATGTCACGAAAACGTTTTCAGGCTAATATTTCAAAACACGTTTTCGTTAAAACATTAATATAACATTAATATCTCATAAAAACGTTATGCCGACGTTTTTATAACACCACATTTAACGTTATAAAAACATATTTTAGAGGCTGTTTTAAAAATGTTACGATAACGTTTTTTTGTTTGCTGGGATTATCGGCCACACTACCTTTACTACACAACATCGTTTGAAAAATGTAACATATAGTTACTTATTAAAAGAAATTTAAATATCCTAAAACCGTTTGTAAATGGGAATAAGTTACAAGTACGAATTTAACTGGAATATGTTCTGTTTACCTTTCGCTGCGGTCAGAGATTCAAACGGAGAACAATTCATTTATAGGATATTAGCTACAAACTTTTGTTTTACACAAAATCAAACAAAAGCCTTGTACCTTTTGTAAGAACGAAAATGAGACATTGGAAGATGGATTTTAGGAATTGTAACATTACCTACAAATTCTAGTTAAATACCTTATTCAGATTTTGTGTTAACGGCTTTGACCTATACATCGAGAATATTAAATTTATATTACTAAGATATTATACACCCAATCACCTTGTTTTACTATAACACGGAAACTATTGTATCTTCAGTTGTTAAATGAACGATACATCTATATTTCATGAAACTTCACTTTCTGTTTTTAGTTGAGATTTATACCTTGCAGTTTTTCAAGAAATGTTCACATTAAATATCCGATTTACCTAAAAAAACAAGATAAATATTAAGAATAGACTCCCGTGCATGATACTCGTAAATGAAAATACAAATTATTAGTAAATACTCTACGATTCACTACTAACATTGTAGAAAATCCTTCGAAAATTACCAATCGCAGTAAATAGAAGTAATGCGCATTCTTAAGACTTCTGCCAGTGCATACGACCATGCAAATATAATGAAATGCTTTAGTTACAGTACCTTCTATATGAGCCTTAGACTGATCATCACTGGAACACAGTGTCCCTGTATGTTCCTCATACAACTTTTTCACACGTTCCTCAGTCCCGAAAAGACAACTTTTCTTCAGCGCAAACAGAAGTGTCATGATACTTGTTGGCTTTATTTGTCCTCTCTCTTCCATATAACGAATCATGATAAGGCCTGCACCTGCTGCAGTGCCCAGCTCCTCTATGATAACAGGCGGATATTCAAAGAATGTTGCAAGTTGAAGAACAATTGCAACAGTCAGAATGTCAGCAAGTGCAACTTTAAAACTACCAAAACCTGTTGAAAATAAAGAAAGAATATAAAAAGACATCTAATTAGCACATGGAGCACTCCTTCAGATGTGAATGACTGTTTTAACAGCGGATCCGTTAGTGATATGAACATGAAGACTTTAAACTTATCGATCAAATGACCTGGGAATCCTTTTCACTTCAAAAGTTTGATTCACATATTACTGTATGTTGTCAATATGTATTTTATGATATCAGCCTTAAATTCACCAATGTAACGTGTTTTTTTTTATACAAGAAAAGTAAAGATGGTTTCTCAAATATATTGGCAAACGCAACAGTGTACCGTGGATTGTATGTAGAACAGCCTAACACAAATAGGAAAACATATACAATAAATGAAAATTGTTCAGCTTTCAAACTTACCAATCACTGTCTTCTTCACATCCGGTTTGATATCCACGGGATTAACATTGGCAGCCATCTTAGGTCTGTAATTTCTCATGCAAAATACAAATGAGGGTGAATTACTTTGACTGAAATTTCTACGTAAAGTTCCCGGATACCAGTCACCTGTACGTTACTTACCAGTACGATCATCACTTTTTGGGTTTATCATCCAGATCAGAATCTATGTCTAGATTCCTTTAAACAACAGAAGAAAATCACGAAAGGAGAACATACGAAAACGAAAATGAAAAATATCCAATTAACAAGATGGCGCCAATTATCATGTGACGTTCTAATATTCGAACCTGAACGTTAAGTAGATCTTGTAGGATGCAGTATATAGGTGTAACTGATTCCAAAGTTCATGGTTTATGAGTTTACATAATCAAAGTCTTTATTTGATCATACAATTCATATCTGATATTTATGCCTCGTTGTGTTTGCTCTGTTATATCAGCCGTTCAAAGTATCTGCTGTACGTGTACAGTATGCACTGCTCTCATTTGCACATCTTAACACGCACATATTGGAATCTGCTGCTGTCTTTTTTCACGTGATTGCCTGTATATCATGCAAATTGTGTACATATCTAACACGTTGTAATGGCTAACAGTTAATATCTATTGACAAGAAAACGACAGATTCTCTTACGAAAAATAATGTTTATTTAAAAAATAAATATGAAAAGAGAGAAGACATAATGAGCTCAAGAGAGTTCGAATACGTATTGTTATAGGATCACAAAGAGTCCGTGGTTCGAATTCCGTACATAAATGAATTAAATAAAATATAATGTTTTGTTCAATTAAAATTGCTCTTATTTTCCTACTAAGTTTTCCATTGTTGATTTACTTTACCAAGCCAGGATTTCTATGAACGAAGGAACTCCGTTATGGTACAGACGTCAGTGATTCCTCCAATTATGAATGGGTTGAGATGTTTACAAATGATTATTTAAATCACTTGAAATCACCGAGAATAATATGTCAATTGGATGCAGGAGCGTCCAGAGACAACACGGTTAGTTAATTATGTTACCCGACACCCTCTTTGCACAGTTTATATATCCCATATTTTCCCAGCTCCCCCATATCTTCCCCTGACCGCAAAGTGATTGCGTGGCCCATGACTACCACAACCCCACCCCGTCTTCTCTCGTTTGGTCTGATATGATATATTAAGTGACTGAGAATCCTCTCAATAAGACAAACGCGAGTATCAAGACCGTAAAATGGGAGCAAGTAGAGAATAGGATGTCAAAGATGAACACTGTTTGAGGAATTTATGTAAATGCAATCATAAAGAGTGGACATTGATGACAATTATCTGTCTTTTCCACCCAATTTCTAGTTAATAATGGTCACCTTTTATGACAATTACCCCCATACTTGAGATGTGTACGGTAAAGCAGATATTATAAAGGTTACGTTATTGTGGTGTACATCGCCGCCACAGTCTACTCTGGTCTAATACTATTTCTATGAAAGCTGATTGTTTGATCTTTACTTAACGTAAATACTACCAGAGACTTGACCTACTATGCTTGTCACTGATTGGCTGATTTGCCCTGTTGACTATTTACGTACTTCATCATATCCTTGTGCATATTGGCTTCACTGAATATTATGTACACTACACGAAGATAGCAACAAGTAATGTGAACTTTGTTCTGTCATTTGCTTTGTCTGCTCTCATAGAAAACCAGGTACCCTTAAAAAATTGTTAGATCACTTACAGCTTTGGAGAGAAGGGGGGTAGAGTTCTAACGATAATTTGATAACAATTCAAGTAAAACACGCAAATTTGCTCCTCTTCGTAATAAGAAATGCTCATTTTTAATAACGATTACCCGTTTCAAATTGTATACATTTGTTGAAAAGCCCATATTTTAAATTATGATATGCCACTTTGTTGAAAATATAAATACAATTAACAAGTCCTGTTTTGTAAAACACATTTCAATACTGGAATTTGTGATACAGAATGAACAGAGAATATTTTGTCTCGAATTGTTTGGAGGTAACTTTGTGGTTTTCTCTCAAATAAATGTCACAAATCTCCATACGTTCCTTGATTTATGCCACCGCACCGACCCAGGATTGTAACCTTTTCCGCCGCCTTTGGAAGAACGAGACAATCGACAGGCCAAAGATAACATGGTTGCACAATATGTATTTAAGATTATCGTTCATCATTCATCATAGTGTGCTCAATTGCTTCAACGAGATTACAAGACACTGCCAGATGCCAATGTAAATCACTCTTGTCGATTTCAGGATTTCAGACACGATGGTCGTCCCGTATACGTACAGTAGCATATGCTTTTTTTTTATTACAACATGTGTATTAGATAACGCAATACACTACAACCATGCTTGGTGCTTGGAATAGTTTCACGTTTTACTCTCTTATTTTTCTGAGAACATAATGAAAGTTATTATTCCGGGTGATATCGGCCACTTAGACCGAAAAAGTCGTACGGTTTTAAAGGTCGAAAGTTGTAGTAATGTGATGGTATTGTTCCACATATTACAGCACTTTCAAATATCAAGTTGCTGAAACATGGTCACATTAAATATATTTGATGATTATTATCAGATATTTCGCATGGAATTGAAGAATGGTCAAAATGAAGTGCACGACTTTCACAAAGCAGGTCGGATGTACTGTACCTGAGAGAGATAAGTGTGCAGTACCGTGTATCAAATGCATAGGGTAGTAATCTAGAAACTTGAAGCATTTCGGATGAGTCACAACGTTCTTCCAACTTTCAATTATTATGTGTTTTTGTATCATATTATATTTTATCTCTTCTGTTTTTCCAGTGTTTGTGTGCTTGCTGTGTTCAACTAGTTACCATGTCGTTGAATCACAGTTTCGTGTAAATTCGTTTACGCTATGATTTGATTTAAACGTAGTTTACAAACTGCACGTTGTCACCTTTCTTCAATTGAGTCGCTTTGTAACTAGCGTAGAGGGATTTTTTTTTTACAGAGGATGGGTATAATGGATAACCACTTCACTACGGATATCTGTATTAACTCAATATATTTGTAGTTAAGACACACCTTATATTTGTTATGGATAAATCAATTATTTCTCTTACTGCAAAAACGTTGATGTCACAAATAAAGATATGTATCGAGCGCAGAAGCGCTATGAGAAATATCTGGTAATTATATGAGTGACGTTGATCGTGTCAATATGTTACAATAAATCACTATATCAAATACATAAGAGTAGTAATATGATATCGGTAATACAGTAACAATGAATCGTGATGTACATTGTACAATGGGAATATAGACTTGAATATTTACATCATATGGAAATACAATTACAATTAATCAAGCTAGAAACACTCCTAGATTTGTTAACCACGTGGAGGTAAATGAATGAGTTATTAATGAATTGGATTCGTTGTTCGGTCTCTTTTCATATTTTGGTATCAATCCCATTAATTTAGCAAAGTGGACATGCAGGTTTAAAATTCTTTCAACTTAAAATTAGGATTTTCGAAAAGGGGGACCCAAGTTGTTCTGAGGGACGGATTTGTAACGATTACTAGTGAAGAGGAGCTCCACCATCATTTGGCTCGTAGCGGAGCAAGACAATTCTTGCCAAAATTTGCCTCCCAAATTGGTGGAAATGGCACTTCCCAGGCCTTGTTAGTTTAATTTAAACATTCTTTATGTTGAGATCTCATGTTTTAGAATTGTTAACTGAAAAAGAGGTGGGGGGTAAAATTGAAGGGGAAAAAGGTGATAAGGTAAAATCACTCTGTATGGGAAGAATATGACTTTACTTTATATTCAATGTTTTACACCTGTAATTTAAGGTAATCATATTTTGAAAAGTACTCACCTGACATGGATATATATCCATGACAGGTGGTCTTGGCTAGGCTTAAATAAGTGTTAACTGCAACTAGCAGTGTACACTGTAAGAAACGACCGTAAATTTGACGGTATTTTACCGTGCTTTTCTACAGCAGCGTACTGTAAGTTGAGTTTACAGTAATTTACTGCAATGTTAAGTCGTTTCTTGCCACTTATGAAATGTCAGGAATAGATTCAGAAACATACAGTAGGCCTACATCATTACTGTATTTTGGACTCGACTTGACTCCCACAATGCATTGCATAAATTACATGGCAACTGGTACGGTGCTGGTGGTCATGCAGTCAGGGAAGAAGTTCAGCTGAACAATTTGCTTGTTGCAGTTTGTTAACGCGCCTCAGACCTACCTACGTACATTGTTGGTGATCATTGAATGTTAACAGTTGTAAGGATCGTTAATATGAACAATAAATTGACTGGCATTATCTGTAATTCTCAAAATATATGGTTCATAACGGCGGTTTCTCGGTAGGCCTACATGACAAAGGACGTAACGTAGGCTAGGCCTAATACAGACAACGTTAGGCTTACGCGTAAACAGTGGTAGAACTTGAAAGTTAGTCACAAGTAGGCCTACGCGTTGGCCCTATGCCTACGTTATGTTACTCGGATCAATTATATGATAGGCCTACTAGCTTTTCTAATAAATTATTAGCCCAGGCCTCAAACGTTGTAAGCCCCTACTTCTTGTACTGTAGCCTAAGTGTAGGCATAGGCCCAAATGTCTGAAACTTGAAAGTTAAGCCTTCCATACAATTTAGCCTAGGTCTACATCCCTAATTTGTTAACGTCGGTTAAGTTAGGCCTAACTGTTGTGTTAGGCTTACTTTCCTGCGGCCCAGGTGCTAATTTTGTAGGCCTACAATCTCAAAATTCAAACATTTAATAGCTACAATTTTGATAATATTTTGTGAAATGTTGAAAACATTTTTCTCTTGAAAAGTTAAAATATCATTTGTTAAAAACCTTCGCTGATGAACGTATAATTATTATGCAACTATCACGCAATTACAGGTAGGGGCCTACACCTTTTTTAGACCACTATATATAGACCCAAAGCTATATATTTTGTAACGTTTATACAAAGTGCATGAAGTTAAGGATCGTGGAGCTATCTGCCTAGCCCTATCCCATGTACATGTAACTTTCGCCAGAACATACAACTTCTGGCTCAACTAATTTCCAAATTCAAAATATGCTCAGCTCTTTCTTTTGGGCTTACAACTACAGTATTAATGCTAGGCCTATACTAGGCCTACATAAGCAAGTTTTCATGTCGGTGAAAGACCTGAGGAATGTCCCAATCATTAGCTCATCAGTTTTCTTATCAGTCATGAAATGATTACTTAGGCTTTGTTGCCCTGTCCTTCAGATAAATATTTTCTACATTAAAGTGCAGTTAATTCGTTCTTGATGCCTGTAGACACATCAATTTTTTTTTTATAAGTTTGTATAAATACCATTCTTTATTTCAATACCTTATACTGTGTTAGAAGCTGTTTTGTGTGAAGACAAACATTACAATAAAGGGAATATGTGAAATCAACTTTTAGAAGTTTTTGTCTTTTTTTCTTATCTTTTTTTGAGTAAGTTTTTGTTTTCTTAATAGCAGAGAAATACTGTTTTCCACTTAAAGTTTACAGTAGCTAACAATTTACTATTTATCATTTACAGTAAAATACTGTTTCCTACGATAATCGATTTACAGTAATTGATTTTATTACTGTATCATTTTAAAGTAATGTACTGTTTTCTACAATAATTGATCTACAGTAATTGATTTTATTACTGTAACATTTTACAGTATAGTACTGTAGATATATTTTACAGCAAGAGGTGTTTTACCGTAAAATTTACAGTAAATTACTGGCAACTCTGCGGTCAGTAATTTACTGTAAAATTTACAGGTAATTGTTTACAGTGTACTTGTAGGTATACAATAGTTGCTACGTCGATAAACAGATATTAAAGCACGCTAGATCATTCTGTTGGAAGCCTATATGCTGTTCTGTAATTTAGGTGTACATTGTTAGCCTATATGCTGGGTAATTTACGTGTAAATTGTTAAGTTTGTGTTATTAATATTTGTGTTACATCTCAAAAAGGGACCTAGTGTGGGCACCTAGTGAGATGAATTGGTAGGCCGTGTAGTGGACTAGGGGAGGGGGGGGGGGGGCGGAGGTGGGTGGTATCACGGCCCGCTCGTTAGTATGTCAAAAATGGCTCTGATATGTAGTACACATGTAAACAAACAAAAAAAGATACCGGAAGGGCATGCGCCGATGGTTCGAGTTATTTAGGGGGTTCGGGTGAATCCTCTGATAAATTTGGCACTTTTATACGTCAAATGGTGCAACGTGATGCACTTATAATCCCTATACACAGAGAGGATCAAGTGTGTCATTGGAAATATTTCTCGTACACAAGGTATTACGATTATTGTCCAATTATGGGGAGGGGGGGGGGCGAAAAAAATTCCATTCCCAACAAAAACCATTTTTTTGGGGGGGGGGAATTGTATATATTTGTTAAATTACGAGGTCCTTAGATGGCAAAATGTGCAAAAGATTTCAAATATTTTAACAAAACTGAAAATGTGAATGTAAGCAAAGATTTTGGACATTTTTCGATGCACAAAATCTGTTTCGGATAGGCACACACAAATTAGTGCGAATTCACATAACTGTATGGGGTAGGTAGCAATTACTTGTATAAATGTGAATTTGATGTGAAAGTTAACTATTTTTTACATTTGAACATCGAGGGAATCTGGTCACGAAAGCCCACTAAAGCCTACAACGCGCTAAAAGTTGTAAATTTGGTGTTCAATGTGAGCTTATGTCAGTGTTATATAACTACTACAAGCCAAGGAGATACTTCACCCAACCCTACAAAGCAAAATATATAGCTTAACGTATTACCCTCATTGTCTTACCATCAAAAAACACGATTTATTCTCGGAAAAAAAGGGCTGCGGGCCTGGATTAGACCCTATTATATCAATATATTTGCAAGAAATTGTTGGCTTTTTGACAAAGCGATTAATATTACAACATTTTTGCAGTGATTTGCAAATGATATTCCTGGTGTGTTGCATGACCAGCTAGAGGAGTGCATTATCGTCTGAATGTGCTAAATTGAACAATCAAATTCTACAACCTGCAAAGTACCGATTGGAACTAGTATTTACGGTTATTTGAAATAATAGAATCAAAGTCATCATTTTAGGAAATACTTGTAGAATTGCAATTTGCGATTTATTTCTGACATAATTTCTCACTCGCTAGTATGGCATTATAAACCCACCATAAACGGCCATAGCCCCAGTTAGATATATTGAGAGTATTATAATACGAGTGAACATTACATGGTATGGTCAGAGAGATATATAATAACTATGGACACAAACTGTTACTTAATTTGTCGATAAAATGTTCCTCTAATCCATTGCAAAGGCAAAGAGAACACAAATGTTTTCGATTTTGAGACACGAAGTTATTAACAAATTTGAAAAAAATCTGACCATACAAAAAACTTCCCGGCAGGGGGAAGGGTGGTTTTGATGTAATTATATGATAATATATTTTCCTTGCCATGACCAATTTAATTATACATTGCGGACAGTGTTCAATAATACATAATTCAGGTCTCTAATCCAATACTGTCGTTTCCACCTCATGGGGAAGATAAGCTTATATCCAGAGACATGCATTGACAATGAGTTATTAGTGTGTACAGTAATGCTACTGGAGAGACAATCGACGTGAACGTTTTCCCCAAATTTGTCCACACGAGACGTTCGTGTGAGTTGCCCTTTCAAACGTTGACTTTCAAATCCGAAAAAAATTTAAATTCCACAACAAGTGTCGGACTGGTAATAAATAACTTAAAGAACAGCACTCACCAGCGGTTTATTCTCATACCAAAGCTGTTCTCCCGTCCAATCACCAGTAATTGCAGCTTTCCAATTCCCGGCTGGTAGGTATACGTATAGGCACAACTGCTTCCCTACTGGTAAAGGAAGGAATTCAGCATTTGTCATTGCTCCTACAAACCATTCTTTTCTACGATCCCGGCAGCTACTATTGGGCTTAATTTAGGGGAGCATTTCAAAAGGGGCAAGGAGGGGGTACATGCCACTGTATTTTGTTGAAGATGTACATCAAATTCTCTTTTTTCAAAAATAGGATTCATTAAAATATGAACATACTTCAGTCATTTGAGTATTAATATATTCACATCCCCGAAAGCAAAGTTGTAACCCTTTTCAATCCAGTGTCAAATAAAGAAAGTGAACACAGGAATGAACAGAACATTTGCTATCAGTGTGCTGCAACTATGACATTACACCTGTTTGCTTCAAGTTCACCATTGTCACAAATTGTGACAATCTCAGCTATCGATATCTCGAAAACGCAAAGTAAGGAATTGGATGCAAATTTCACCAGGATGCTTAGTATATAATCTTATTTAATCAGGCAATATATATTATCCTCTGAGTTATCCTTTTAATATTATCAACGTTATAGTATATATTTGAGTCAAGACGTAAGTTATCAAGCTCGTCTTAGGAACAGAATCATGTAAACAAATGAAACTTAAAAATATGATTTCTATGAAAGAACATAACGGTCTGCCTGGTTCAATTTCTGTTGCGATGCTATCTTTCATATACCGAAATTATGACGTCATAGCAACATTTATGGAGAGATTGTACGCTAAGCGCATGGTCAAAGCATTTTTAATTGACTGTTACTGATGAACTGTTAGTCTTAAACTAGTATATCTTTGTTTGTCGGTGAAACACGTTGAGCGTTCATGTTATATTATTCGTGCGCTGATGAAGATGATGAAGATCAGTCCATACAGCAACAAAAATATGCCTTAAAATTGATCATAATAAACTAAAACTATCTCATATCATGATTTGATGGACAGAACATTAATCTGTAAAAACCATAATGAAGCGAAGTTTAAAAGGATAATAAAGGAATAAAAACAAAAGTATTGAAACAATCGAACAAGTTATTTATGTCTCATTTACTTAATATACAGAATATACATGTGTCATTTGAAATCATATGATATGACGTAACATACATGCCATCGTATTGTCTTCATGTTATGAACAATCATACACTGGAACAAAAAGAAATGAAGACTTAGAACAAACATTTTACAGATATTAATTATTATCACATCTAAGTTCGTGTAGTTCGATTTTAATAACATAATGGCATTGTAGATAAACAATGAATGTCATTTAGTCTTAACAATGACACAATTACGGTGGGTCTAATCTTGTTATATTCAAGACATCACGTAACTCAGTTTTAATCAAAGTTTTAATCAAAAGGAAGTGAAAGAAGGATTGAAGAAACCACACAAAGTTGAACCGTGCACTCTTAGTTACCGATTGTATGTGGATACAGTATGTACAGATTTTAGCCAAAGCACTCCGAACATGTCCTCTTAAGAAAAAGTTTACAAGTATTAACATCATTAGACGTTTATTTAATGTTCTGAGTAGTGAGGTGTTTGTCGGGGGAGGGGGTGGGTTCGAGGTGGAGGGTATAGGGGTCTAGAGTTGAGATGAATGATAACATTACATACAATTGGACCAATGAAGGATTTTATACCCTGCATACGAGGAGTGCATGGATGTCGAGAGTCGGTCACCAGCAATACCTGACCAACAAACAAACCATTACGCAAATAGCAAATATTTTGTGTATACATATTGTGGAAAAATAAAAATTTCAAAAAATACTGCACATTACCGTTTAATTCCATTCTACAAATTAACGTTCATATGGTGGTGCAAATGAGTACTATAACATCTACTTGGTCACCAATGTGGTATTTACGTCATCTAACCCCTCTAACACCCCCACCCTCCCCGCCCCTCCACATGCACAAAAAAGAGTAAGAAAAGGAGTGTACTCTCTTTCTTCCCTCTCTCAACTGTTGACATCCAATAGAAAAATAGGCTTATATATTAATGACGTAGTGTTTGATGACGTCATAAGAAGCTTGATGGGCTCTTAGCAATTTGAATTTGGCTCAAAGAGCAAACGAATTTAAATTTAGAAAGGAAAATATATGTGAACAGTAATGTTACTAATAAAACGTAATAAATTGCTTGTTGTACACTTTACAATACTAAGTAGCCTATACGAACATGTAATATATCGAATCTTGGTTTTGAGTTCTTTGTAGTATTTGGAGTTATTAACAATTTACAAACCTAATCTCTTCACAGGATGAAGAAGGAATCCACTAGACATCCGAATCCCTTCTACGAAAAAGAAAGAAAACGCTAGCAATACATTTAAATTATATATGCAACATGTGGTTGACCAACCTAAAATATATTAATTAATAGTGGACGAGTTTCGCATAATAACTCATTGTTTCTAACATGTGCTCCTCTGTTTTGGTTTGGTTTACATTTCATCGAGCTTAATTCATGAGGCACAAGTAGTAAATGTGTTCATTGTTTCTTCAACTTGGTAATCAGTGACGGCACCCTTACTATTACAATAGTTGGCAAAGATGAGATCTCTGTCTCTCAATAGAAGATAGATAGTGTGTAAGTGAACTCATTACAAACATGAGCAGCATATACATCAGATTCAGAAATTTTCATCAAGTCACCATGCCATTGTCTTGAGAATATAGACATTTGATGACGTTACAATCATACTAGACTAGTTGCATGTGTATTATACTGGAGCTGTTTGTATTATTTGGGAGATATTAACAGTTTAACACATAAACTCTTTATTAGATCCTTTCCCAATGAAATTCCTGCCTTCGTTTTGAGAAGAGAGTGAATGACGTCACAGACGTGCTAATGATTGGCGACGCCAGATGAACATGCATTTTGCATTGAGCTGTAACATCAAGGTTAAATGATATATATTAGGTACTATTGTTGTTATAATAAATGGATTGGGCAACTACGTATTAGTAGAACAATGTGGAGGTAATACCTACACAACCCCTATCCCAACCCACCCCCGCAAACATATGCCAGTATGAGCCAAAAAGTCATTTAACCCACCAGCTAAACAAAACACCGCGAAACCTGACGCAAGCAAACGACCAGTATGAAGTTGCCCTCTTTGGGCACACAATCCATGGCGGCTCTCTCTTCAATGCCTTTGTTGTTCTCGTAGGTTAGTCTACCCATGAATTGCACATTAACATTCTTCTTAACTTCAACTAAGGAATTGATTTGCTCTGTAAGTATAAGTTACACTCTTAATATTGGTTTTATGCAAAGGAACAACCCAGTAAATCATCTTGCTCGTAGACTCGCTCACATCTACCAACATAGCGGACCAGTGTTTCTCTTCAATTTCAATAGTTAATATGTTCCTGTTTGACGGGTAGGTGATGATGCTTACATGTAAACTGTATTGCATCGTTTACCGAAATTCTGCGAGCAGCATAGCTCCTCTTAAACCACCCCAACCCCTCCCCGACCTCAGATAATGATTCTAATTATTTTATATTATCAAAGAATACCGGATTAGATATTTATGAGCAATTTAAGTATAGCCTTCTAGGGTTAGTCCTATATGTGCTGAGAACATTGTTACACTGCGATAACACTGTTGAATCGTCATCTGACATTTAGTGATGTTAATATAATATGTTTTTCTTATGTGTCATAAAGGTGTCTTTTATGATTTTTTTTTCACTTCCTTTCACAGTCAATAACCTGTGAAAATTCGTTTCGCGAGGAAAATAAGGAACAATGGATTTACTATAAGAAAATTTAAAAATAGCTTCTTTTATACTTTTTGAACTAGTTACGAATGTTGATATGTACTTCAGCAGAGTGAAATAAAATATCATTTAGCATATCGGGAAGGTGGGGGGGGGGGG
>JAIPMN010017845.1:0-19826 GCA_020650975.1 Apostichopus californicus
ATACTAACACTTTTAGGGGGAAAGAACTGTCTAGATGCGATTTATTGTTACCAAAGGTGTCATTTTTGCTGATCTAGGATTTCCTTTTTGCTTAAATTTCGACGCGCCGGGCCAACTGATGGTGGTGCACCGCCTAAATAGTGACGTATAAGCTTCAGTTGTACATCACCATATAAGTTCTTCTATCCGCCCTCCCTAAATTTACACACATTCATTAATTGTTTAGGTGCAATTTAAAGCCTATATGGGTGTTACTTTTACCGATCGAAAGGTACCTTTCATCGAAAATTTCGACGCTCCTTGCCAACCGATGATGGTGCTCCGCTTAGATTACGTATAACCAAGGGCGTAGGAACCGGGTGAAAAATATGGGGGCGGAAGTATCATTCCGCCCCCCGCTTCGCAAGTCAGAAAACCCCTTTTTCATTTCTGCCCTTGGTGCTCAGATCATATTGGCAGAAAAAATTCTCATTTGGAGCACCAAATTGCATCTAAGGCCAGGTGAAAATGCAAAATTATTTACAAAATGGAGTGGGTGTTGAAGTGTGCTATATTGCACCAAATTGCATCTGAGGCCACCTGGAAATGCAAAAAATTTCCAAAGGGGAGGGGGACACCCCCTCCCTTTAGACCCCTCCCCCAGGCCGTCCATCAGTCTTCAGCCCCACCCACCACTCAAAAGTACCTTCCTACGCCACTGCGTATAACAAAAGTTGTACATCACCATCTGACCATATGTTCTACTATCAATCCTCTTCAAATTTTTAAACAAATAATTAACTATCTAGATAAAAATTGCAGACATGAGATCCATATTTCAAGGAGGGGTACATGCAGCTTAGAGCACTCGGGAAGTGCCGTTTCCGGCCATCCGGGGGTTTGTAAAGCCCAAAAATTTCTTGTACGCTCCGCGCCAACCGATGGTGGCACTCCGCTTAGATAGTCTTGCTGGCAGGTTTGCCCCCCCACTTTCACAACTCAAAAACCGCCCCTGATGCGGGGTATACCTATTGCTATATTATGGAAATACCAAAACTTACCTCCGGCGGCATTCTGAGGTGTCGAATGCAAAGCCGGTTCTGGAAACGCCAACCTCTGCATGTGAGGAGGGAGAGAAGAAGCTGTTGATAGAAGAATTAGACATTTATAAAACATACCTTGTTCTTACTGTTTACATTGTACATGCATAGAATTTATAATAATAATAATAATATAATAATAATCAGCAGTTATTTTTACGACGCTTAAGCGACCACAAATGTGGGAGAAACCCGCAAGGGCTTATGGATTACAGCTTACACGTCGGGTGGCTTCCAATTCAACATTTTAACTCAAATTTGGAATCTTTTCAATTTAGAGTCATTTCAAATAGGAAAACCGTAGATTGTTCTTGGATGAAAAACCCACCTTACTATGACCTGGCCGGAAATCGAACCCGAACCTCCCGATTGCTAAGCCTCATTGCTTCAAATGCCACTGCCTTTATCCACTCGGCCACAGCACCGGTATATATTTAGCCACTCACTAAGTGCTCTATGAAATCTACTGGTTAAAATTAAAATCCTTCTTGCTGTTTCCCTTGAATGGATACCAAAGTAGTATTACTTTTACATTTTTGCAGTATCTATTTTGTAGGTGCACACAGCACACAGTTTACGGTATTGATTTTTGTTCACTTACCACATATCAGAATCAAAGGATTTTGTGTTTCCTAGGAAACAAGTTTCCTGTTCCAATGCCCAGTGAGCATGGTAACCCATCTGAATCTTTTTTCCTTGAAACCACTCATAGGAGTCTTTATTGTACACCATTGTCTTATTAAACCTACATGTCATTCAGTACCCTGCCACAATCACCAATACCAAAGGTATACTCTATGCTTATTCTGCTTCTTTTTATCAATGAAATCTTTGTCTGGTTTAAATATCTATTAAAGGAGACCCTGTAAGATGAAAAAACCTATCTATAAAGGAACTTGAAGTATATTTCACAGTAAAAACGTTTCACCTATATTTAGTTAGGTAAATGTTCTTCAACCTACCAGGATTCTGTTGGCCTAAGACGGATGCAGGCAACATTTGCGTTTGTACTTGAGGAGAAACTCTTCCCGGAAGCGGTTGCTTTACAGGCCCTGCTCTTCCATTCTGCAAACTCCCTCCATCACCCGGTGACCTGTTACTGTCGTTGTCTAGTCGACCGCCCCTGGAGCCAGGGAGTGGAAGAGTTCTTGTTCCAATGTTATTGTTCATTGTTTGTGAGATGACAGGAGGAGCAGGAGGAGGAGGAAGAGGAAGAGTTGAAGCTCTGTTGATTCCAGGATAATCTGGACTTTGACCATCGTGTCTGCTATGATCATAGATGCTGTTACCATCACCGGTAGTATTATTATGGCCAATTTTCACATCTGAGGCTCGCTGAGAATTCCTCGGAGGGTTTGGTAGCTCTCTCTTACCAGCAGAAGGTGGAGTGTTGACAGTTCCAACAGAGGAACTGTGTGAAGTACCGGTGGGGTACCCATAGGAACCTGTGGATTCATCAACAGGTGTCTTTCTTGCACCCCTTCCTGACGGTATGTATCTTAACACAACAGTTTTGATATCTCGGCTGCAAAGGAAAACGATATTTCTTATGTAAGTTTGAAAAAATTGTTTACACTACATACTAAGACTCACAGTCTGATGGGCTGTGAAGCCCTTTGACCATTAGAGAGAGGTGGGAGAGAGGTGGGACTGCCTCCCTTTCTATTCTATACATTGGAATAATTACACCTCTTTGCATTCATAAATTTATAGTGACCTTTAGATGAGCTTAAACTGAGATATATTTATGATTTTGTGAAACTCCTGGTGCAATAGTTTTGTGGTAACAGTTAAGTGATGGGAAATATTAAATAACAGGTTAAATTTGGATAGAGTATAGGGCTGGGAGGGGGGGTGTGTGGGGGTAGGTGGGCAGATGATACGATGAATTTTGCAAGTACGGCAAAGAAGAAAAAATTAGAACTCACTTCAAGCTTATCCTGGTCAAGATGCTTTTAGCCATCTCGTGATTGACTCCCTGTAAAGACTCTCCATTGATTGAGAGCAAGATGTCTCCCTGAGAGAGACGACCATCCTACATGAAAATATGATCGGATAAAGTCAAAATGACTCTGATATATCACCCACCAAGAGTCAACATTACAATATATACTTACTTATTAGCTTCTTGGTATAAAGACGTTGGAGTATAAATAGTTCCATCTATTTGTTTATTTCAGATCTGCTTGTGTTTCATTGCTTAAACTCTAGTGCAACACACATCATGGAAATGAACACTAGAAGTGGTAGAAGAGGATTCAATCTGGTGGGGAGGGGGGGGGGAGGGGGAGATGGAGCACAAACATCAAAAAGTAATGGGACATCTCACTTTGATTTCATGGAGCAAACTGCAAAATTAACTCAAAACTCTTCGACCCTCTGCATATTCTCTACCACAAATTCCAGTTTTTGATTGTTTTCCAACAAAACAGCAATTACTATTTTTTCTTCACTTTTCAACACGAGGGATTATAATTAAAAAATAGTTTTCTTAATTAACAAAAGGTCATTTTTGTTAAATTTTAAAAAAAATGACAGTTTAAAATTACTATCTTTTCACTCGTCAACAAAAAGGCACTTTCTAATAACAATTTTCTTAATTTCTCAACAATTAATTGTCACTATTTGAATAACCAAAGCTCAATTTTTCATTACCAAAATGGAAAAAGGATACATTCCTTATTTACAAAAAGGAACACTTTTAATTTATTAAACGGTTTTTCACAGACCTGGGGGGGAGGGTGAAGGGGGGTGGGGTAGATGTGTCTCATTGTGCCATTGCCCCTGTATACATATAAAACTTAAACTTAAAGTGCTTATTGTGGTTTTGAAACATAGTGGTCATTTCAGCATATCGAACAGTCTCTCATTAATTGTCCCTTCAGAATGTCGGCAAAAAACCTGAAACTTTGGGCAATTTTCTCCACCAAAGCAATCAAACTGTGTCAACCAATGAGTTCAACATCAAGACTCTGGCAGGTAAATGTAACTTGAGCCGTATTTACCTTATGACAGTCACCGCCTGGTATCATATCTGTGATGGTGATTCTTCCCTCTCCTCTTCTGTTGGTACCACCAGCTATTGCTATACCTAGCCCAGCAGACTTGCTCAAGACAATTTCATGTGGACTGAGGTCATAATCGAAAACAATTTGATGAAAGTTTGATCAGATTAAGAAAGTGAATAATTCATGTAAAAATTTCATAGTCTTGCCATAAAAAATGACCTAAACTCATTCATTCTGTACATCCAATTCAATTGTATTTGAAAACGAAAATTATTAACCTCGTTTCATGGCCTTTGCTAAATTCCACCCAAAGGCCAGCTATCCTGTTTTCATGTAAAGAAACCATCTAGAAGTACAACAATGCAGTGACAACATATGTCATCATTCTATGTGCAAAATCAGTATATACAATCGTTTTTTTTTGGGTCTTGCAAAATTGTTTTCTTACAGTCAGACACTGCAATGTCTTGGCCATAGTTCTGTCTCTGTATTAAATATAAAATATATTTCTCTCAAATGCTACTGTCATTGTTTTGAATTGGTTTCCTAAACATCATTCTGGATGTTGTGTCAAGACCATATTTCCTGTTGTAAGAGCAATTATTATCATGCCAAACATGTTGGAATTACGACAAACAACAGCATATTTTGACAAGACATTTCCAGTCATCATTCTACAGCAGGTGTCAGGGAATAAATTTTGAAATTTTGTCTAGCAGTTTTGAAGGTTCTGAATTTGGTCACTTATAAATGACTATGGTTCTTGTGTATAAAACTGATAATACATCTTTTGCAACTTGTATAGCCATTTGACTATTTTTGTACGGCATTTTGCGATGCCATGCTGGATAAATTATTCCCTGGGAGTGCATTCTCGTAAACTCACATACCTCGATGGCCTCGGTGAAGACCCATCGGTGGTGGTACCCTCGTTTCTTGGAGTAGTCGATCCTACATTGGTTGGAAGTGTAAAAAGTTTTACTTTTTTATTTCTAAAATTGAGAACACTCAAGAGTTGATACCACAGTTCATGACATAAGGGCCACTGATATATTCAAGGGGCTACTGAATATGCATGAAACTATCCTCACACAGGATTGCCGGTTATCCACACCTTCTCTTACAAATATCCATAGAAAAATGTTCTTGTTTGTGAAGGATATATGCAAAGGAAATGAGTTCATTTTGTTCTTGGAAATTTGTGAATTTTCTTTGGATTTAATCCCAAATTTGTACCTTACTATGATAATGAGAGGTCGCATGTTTAAAGAAATACATACAGTCTAGATGGGTACCACTCCCTACTGCCCTTTTAGTGTCATGCTTCAAAGCACTTGAACTGACAGTATGAACAGTTTCTAATCTGTCTGATTATAATGTTATTACCACCCTGTACTGTCCTCTCATATCATGCTTTAAAGCACTCGTACTCACAGTATGAACAGTTCCTCATCATTAACAGATTCCAATGCTAATACCACTCCATACTGTCCCCTCATATCATGTTTCAAAGCACTCGTACTGACAGTATGAACAGTTCCCAACCTTTATCTGATTCTAATGCTAATACCACCCTATACTGTCCTATCATATCATGCTTCAAAGCACATGAAGTGACAGTATGAACAGTTCCTACCCTGATAGTAACATGACATTCATACTGCTCATACTAACAGTACAAGTGCTTTGATGCAGGCAATGAAGGTACAGTATAGACAGAATTTTGCCAATTGGGTGCATTAGGGCACAGTTTACATGTTTATTCATGAAGATGTGTGAAGAAGTATCACAAGGAGCTGAAAGTATTGCATGGCTTATGTGTCACCCAGGCCTCCTCTGATCCTTCATGTGGTGAGACATGATCATCAGTTACAATCAATAATTTAACGAAAAGTATTGTCCCTCAAGAATTTATCTACATGTGTTCTACAAACAATATGGAGCAAAGTAGCAGAATTTAGAGATTCCAAACGTAAACTGTTTTAACTTTCATCTTTAATACGATACATTAATCTAGTGATAATGCTAATTATGAAACAAAGATTTAAACAAACCTGTGGACACATTTTCTGAGCTACTATTATCATGATCGGAGGTTAATGGGCTTCCACCCGACATCTCATGTAACTTGCTATCAAGAAGAGCGTTGTATCTTTCACTGGAATATAAACAAAAAGGAGATTATACATGAAAAATGAAGAAAGGATGAGGATGAGGGAAGGTGGGGGTGAAGGGAACACTTCAGCTAGAACTTCAGCTAGAACTTGGAGGAATGTCTTTATCAACAATTTAAAGTGACCAGTTATTACAGAAATAATTCTTTCTCTCTAATCCTATATCCTTTTGAAAACACTGAATGCATCATGACAGGTTTAAGAATGGTTACATCAATTACACAAAAGAAGTGGGAAAAAACAACGTATTCTTACTTGACAACACTGCTTCTCAATATCGCCAAGGTAACCAGGTTTGTGGCAGAAGCTGACCGCAAGTACTCAACTGCTCTACATTGTCAAAGAGGAACGGTGTGGGTTATGAGTAACAGAAGATATAATGAGAAACAAAGATATGTAGATATCGTAAAGCAAGATCAGTTACCTCATATTTATGTTTTGAATGACAAGTTATTTAATCAATAACACACCACATTATATAAAAACAAAGGATCAAGTCTTACTTTCCACTTAAAATAATGAAGACAATCTTTGGAAGCCTTTGCTGGCATCTGACCTATTGCTTTTTTACATATTTTTTCGTCACATATGATGATAACCACTTGCCAACATTTTGATCTCTGATCATTCCTACAAAGCCATAAAAATCGAAGCATAAAATATTTTCCCCAAAAAGAAACCAATTTTGTTAGCAAAACATTTTCGGCTCGATTTTTCTGTTTCTGTTTTGTACAGTAAATGTAACCACTTTTTGAAAGAATGCACTTTTTCAAACACAAGCAGTGACTAATATACAAAGTACTATAATACATAAATATAAAACCAGTCCGTAATTTTGTAATTCAACAACTGATTTTTACATAATATAAGGTGATACAAAATTCATATTTGATTAATTACAATGTGACAATAATCATTACTAAAATTTTCCTTAGAGCAGTCATGTCACCAAAATCACTTGGGGTCAGCTTTAATGTATATATAAATGTGTATCTATCTATCTATCTGTCTGTCTGTCTGTCTGTCTATATTTATACTTCATAGGAAAAACCTCTTTCAAATTCTTTCCTTCCCTCCCTTTTCATATCTTACAAAAGTAACGCTCTTGTTTTACTCTGAATTTTGTAATGCAGAGTTCTAAAAGTGACAAACGACTTACTGCTGGTTGGATACTCCAGTGAGAGACTTTCCATTTACACTCAACAGCTGATCTCCTTCCTTCAAGGAACCTGAAAGAAAACATTCTTTGCCTTATGGTTCCTTGATCAACTGAGGTTTTTTTTATTTTAAACATCGTTCGGAATCGTGGGGAAGCATGACGTTTTAACATGTCATATATTATCAAACGAGAATTACAGGCATTGTGTTGTTGACTATTTATTAACACACGAATAATTTAAAGAGTATTTCAGAACCTGTACCCAGTCGGGACAATTTTTATCTGAACTGTACTTTCATATCAAGCTTCAAAGTACTCCTACTGAAAGTATAAGCAGTTTGGATATCATGTGTCAGTCAGATAAAGAGAAGGAACTGTTTGTACTCTCAATACGAGTTCTTTGAAGCATGATATGGGAGGTCAGTACAGAGTGGTATTAGCATTAGGAAACTATCCCAACTGTCTGAGAACCTGTTAGCATCATATTATGAGACACTTTCAAATGTGTCCTGTGACGATGCTGCTCTGAGAGTTAATAAATCATATAACTTATGAATTCTTACAAGAAAAAAGTACATCATTATAGCTGAAAATACATCTTTCCTGCTATAATGGTGTCATCAATCGGTATTTAGCTTAATCTATCAATTACAATGGAAACTTCACCACAAAGTCTTATGCAAATTAGGGTAGGCCCATTGTACACTTAAGATTTATATTGAATAGTGACAGACTTTCTTTAGGTATTATAAAGATCTATCATGAAATGTACTGTAACTTGTACTCCCAAATTGCTTGCAAGGTTAGTAGTAGTGAATGACATATTACCTGAGTCAACAATTAAACTAATCTTATTTACTCCACTGTTGCTAGGTGATATTAGCTTACAAACACCACAGCTGCTTTAACGAATACATTCATTTACAGTGGATATTGTAAGCTGTTTAGCAAAGAGCCAGCAAATTGCTACACAAATTGCAAAGATGTATAACAGTCTTGTACAGAGAATAATACTATTTTTCAGTTTATTTTGAGAAACTCATAATGAAATCCATAAACTTACATAAAGTATGCTATCCACAATGAGAAACCTAAATTAATCCCTTACTATTTACCCTTTTCAGCAGCTTTTCCTCCTGCTATGATCCTCTTGACGAAGACCCCGTGGTCTTTACCATCTTCCTCTTCCTCGTTGATGCCTCCGATAATCTTTATCCCTGAGAACACAGACAAAGGGAAATTCTAAATTCATAAACCTACCAACAGCATGTTAAAATTTTGGAGAATTCAAGTATTTGTTTGCTGAAACCACACAAAGTACTTATTATCCATTTCTTGTAAACAATTTTGACAAACTCAGATTTGGCCCTGACTCAAATATTTGATTCCTATACTAATTCCTATACATATGAATATGTATGATTGCAAACATTATGCAGATTACCATTAACAGAGTGGAATAAGGGAATGAAGGTGGGGATGGGGAGGGAGGGGAGATATCATGGTGATATTAAGCCATGTGATACAATTCTTCCCATCAATGGCAAGGCTAAACTTGGGGGGGGGGAGGGGGTTTCCAAACAACAAAGAGAGGGTGAGCCATTTCTCCAGATTATATACTTAAATGGGAATTAAGCTAATTTGAAACAAATTTGAATGTAACAAGTTGCAAACCTAACACACATTACATAACATGATCCATTACCTATGTACATCAGTTATATGACCTAATACTCATTGAGTCAATACACATTGCTAAGCACACTGTAACTTTAACACACATTTTCTGTGCTGTTTCATTGTACTTTCTGCTTCCCCTAGTCACGGTAAAAAATGCTTTGCACTGAGGGAACATGAGCCAGATGGCTTCTTTAGTGTACTTCCTATACATACCTGCAGTAGCAACAATAGAACTCTTATACTTTTAGCTTGAACCAGCCCAGACACCAATGACAATGTACACGTCATGTTGACACACAGGACTTGCCAGAAGACATCTATCTAAACAACACTACAGGACACATTATGTAATAGTCATGACCTAAGACAAATCCAATGTCAAACCAATATCGTCACTATATATACATGTTACTTATTAACTACCCAACAGTCTCCAAACAATCAAACAATAATAATAATAGTAATAATGTAGATTTATATAGCGCGGCACTCCAGGAAACGAGTAATTGCCCATGGCGCTTCACAAAGTGGAAAGCATCAACACTGAAATGCACAACAGAAGAAATGAGTCTTTGGTAAACTCTTAAAAGTGGATAGATTAGAACAAGTTCGAAGATGGTCTGGTAACTGATTCCAAAGACTTGCAGCAGAGTAAAGTAAAACATTTTGAATTTGTGAGCCTTCACACAAGGTTTAGGTACACAGAGGTATGATTTGCTTGTGGAACGTAATGCGTACAGGAAGGTAAGATGATAGAAGGTTAGCCACAACCGAATAGCATAAAACTTTCAGAGAATACTTCAATGTTACAAAGTCTATTGACATTAGCGGCAAGCAACACTTCTTTGTGCTCTTAAACCCACCTAGCCCAGACCGACAGTCCCTGAACACAACTGTCTCTGCGTCCTGCACATGTTGAGGACTACCTTCGGCAGATGTAAGCGGAGAGCTCTCCATGACACTATTAATAAGAAATGAAAATAAACAAAAACGAGGAAAACCATCAAGCATATTCCATTGAATCTCTATAAATGCACAAGGCAAGAAAAAGAATTTTACTTTCAATATTGAACAGCAAAGAGCATCTACGCAAATGATTTCAAAGAATAAAATTGCTTTCTTGTTTCTTTTCATTTTTCTATATCATTTGTTACATTAATTACTACCTAAAATAATTAAGAAAACAATGAAGAAGATCAGAGTATTGAATAATGTAAACAAGTAGGTAACATGAACTGTGCCTTGTATGATATTCTTTCTACTTCATTTTACTGAATGACATGATTTGAGAATTTTCATCCTATCATCGTAAGACTTGTACCAGATTACCACAAGTCGAAAGCAAAACTTCAAAATAATGTGAAATATTAAGAAAAGCAGAATTTTCAGAATGAAATTTCATACAGTAAGTTGCATTTTCTTTTGATTTCAATTAGGATCCACTGGTAATTAAATCTGAGTAAGATCCATCATAGATAACCCCATAATTGTAAGAAACTGAGTAATTGAAACATCAGAGTGTGACCTCAAAACAAATTGTCACTCTATGACCTCTTGAAGAGCACATGGACATCAGCGTTGCACACCAACATGATTGTGCTGATATACATTATATCTCTCACTCTTTTCCTGGGGCTCCAGTCCAATTTCAGCCAAACTGAACGTTTTTGCAAATATATAGATAATTAAATGCCTGAGAAATTAAAAACATTAAAAGTTTGACCATATGTGACAGTTCTAGCACATATGGATACTCAGAACATGGCCAATATGTATGAGGTTTCCCTAAAATAATTTGTAGGGCATTTCAAAGAAAACAATGCAAGAAATAACACGTAAATATTAAACCAGACAATATAAGGAAACCTTCATTTATTCTTTATTACGAATTTTGGAGGCAACTTGAAAACTATTTCAAGTCATTAAATATAAATAGGAAGAAGCTCCAAGAGGGAGTACTGTACCTTATATCACCATCTGTGCCTGGAACTGATGACTTAGTTGCTACGCTGGTCCAAACTAGACATAACTAATAAAAAGGCAAAATACCCAGATATTCCTTCTCAGGCTTCAAAATTGGATCAGTAACTCATGCTGCCATGGACCTGTTCATAAACAGAGATAAAAAGAATTAATAAAATAGACAGGTCAATCATAAGAAAGCAAAGACACATTTGATGAAGCAGTGTCTATCTTGATAAAGTGACAGTAATTCTTTTTATAAATTTGGTCAAGATTATGACAAATTAATTAGGAACTAATATATGATGAAATATGATGCTGATAACATTCCCTTATATTTCTATCAAAATCTGGCTAGAAAACAAAGAGATGGCTTAATTAAAATCAAGAGTTCTAGAGGGTACAAACTGTGAAACCGGCTCAGCTGTTGTTACATGATTAACACAGTTCACAAAGTTTTGTATTTAAACAACATTTTGTGTTCATGATTGAACACGCTACTGTGCTAAAATCCCCTGAATTTATGTGGCCATGTTCTATCTGCAACTTAAAAAAAAGAAGCAACAGAAATTACACACACCTCTGTGATTCCTTCTCTAAAATAAAAGGAAAAGTCTTCCATTCTAGGGAGTTAAATCCTTTTTTAACTCGACAATAAACTCAAATTATATCACTAGGCCTATATATTTCTCAAGACTAAATACTGTACCACATACACAATTCAAAAAATTGTTGGTGCCATTTCGATAACCACCTCTTTCCACTAGCTCTTATCCGAACATAAAATAACAGGTTAACAATTCTACCTACTGTATATTATAATTTGCATCTAACTAAACACAGAAAATGCAGCTCTTTCAACATGCAATTCTATCATTGTCCAACTGATAGGGTAACACAGGATGTGCTAGTCCATATTCACCTGGCAGCCAGACAAATATTGAAGAAACTAAACCTTATTTGCCCAGCTGCCGGTCCCAATGCGTTTCTCTTATGAATGCTGGTAACCTAACATTAACCGGTTTACATTTTATTCCGAGCCTAACTTGCAACATACTTAGGCCCTACTCCCCTAGGCCGACGTTAATTTAGTTTCGCAGAACTGGTACCAGTATTTTTAATTGCGGCGAGAATACAAGTTTGATTAAACCAATGAAAAATTGTGCAAAATTATATTTGATTGCTTTGCAGTAATAGAGAAATGTGAAATTAAATAAAGAATTTTACAGTTAATTATTTAATCGAAAATTACCTCAGTAACATAACGATCGAAAACGCGTACATCGCACTGTGGTACTTCTACGAAGAAATTGGTGCATTGAACGCCAAAAGTATGAAACGCCAAAAGGACTTCAGGTGGCGTTGCCATCCTAAACAGGATGGAACGCCAAAAGGACCACAGGTGGCGTTGCTACCCTAAACAGGTGGTGCTACTACCCTAAACAGGAGGTGCTACTACCCTAAACAGGAGGTGCTACTACCCTAAACAGCGCGCGCCCCCCGGGTAAGAAAAAGAGGAGTGTGAAGAAAGGAGAGTAAAGCAAAAATGGAAAAGAGAGGGGGAATAAGAGGAGAAAGGAAGGGAAAAGAAAAAGAAGAAAGAGAGAAAAAGGAGAAAATGAGGTAGCAGAAGAAAAACGCCAAGACACCGGGAAGAGAAACAGTGACGTAATTACAGCGCTGATCCCTATTATATACACAGGGTAGCCAGTGACGTATCGAGGATTTCGGAAGGGCCGTGCGCCTCAGCCTACTCCTTACACCGACAACTCCATTTTTGACGTTTCCATTTTCCCTCTCTCACTAATTTATATATATACTGTATATAGTATATCATGACATGTGGACACGCTGTGGACAGGTGGCCCCCTGTATGCTTCAGTACACTGTGGTGTACCTTAGCACGCTGTCGACACGTGGCCCCCTGTATAAAACTGAGCGATATTAATTTTCTTTAGCTGTTTTCATGATATTCAGCTTTTAAATGTGCCGAATCTCTGGAATGCTCCTTTAAGGCAAGTTGATGATGACGTCAACTCCTCAGTGCTGGTCTTCATGTTAATATTAATCCATTGTGTTATAATTCTCGGAACTCAATCAAAAAAGGTACTTCTAAATGCATATAACCAACAGAGCACCATTGAATGGCATATGACACCATTATCCTCAATGTGGAATGACTTATAAACGTGTTATTTGAGGCTTATAGATGTATTTGCTCTCCTATTGAGGCACAGATCAATGAAGTCCAGTCAACATTAATGATAAGTCTCAGACGAATGTTTTTAAGGGTGAATTATAGAACTTTAAAGTGATATACAAATACACCTGGAGTGATAAATTATGGTTTAAAATTGTTTAAATGTCTAAAACATCCAAATTAATTTGGTTACTAAAGTCAACAATAACGTAAACTAGACGATACGATATATCAATGGAGTATGTTCGGAGTAAATTAGGGGCGCAAATACGTATACCTCTTCATAAAAACCCAGCAACAACTCCTCCCCACCCCCCTCCCCAACTGGCAGACAGAATATGCACACACACAAAATTAAATTTTATATTACATAAATATGCCTTGTGGACGGGGTACAACATTAACCGTCGAAATATTTCAACATTGTTATAAACCATTTTACATCTCAGCACACTCCACAAATATTTTCTCAATTGGGGTGACGGCGTAACATTCTACCCCCATCACCCCCACCCTCCACTCCCAGTACAACAAAGGATGTTGCTCCCCGTGGCGGGAACAGTTCTGTTGAGGTCAGTACAGGTCAGTGCAGGTGTATCCATGGCATCGGTTCAATTCAGTGTATAGTAGACTGACAAAAAACTCGGTCGAGGTTTCCGGATAGAAAAGAAGTCCCCATCAAGGACCTTATACTGAGAAGTTGAGAACTTTAACCTAGAAACCCCAAGTGCTTTAACAATCACGGTCTAAATTTAAGCATTCTTGGACTCATTAACTCTATATGTTTCAACACCACTTAGTCTATTTTCGAGTGGGGGAGGGGGGGGGGGGTTGAGAGCCGTCGGCCAGTACAATAATTCAGTTTAATCTCCAGTTATAATTCGGTTTTCACAACATACATATCACAGAACTTAAAGATAATTTCACCCTACGGCAAAAGAATCAGTAATAGGTAGAAAATGGAGGGGATCTCCAAAGGGTAGACCTGTCATTTACGCGGTGTGTTTCGAATTCACTTGCAATGAGACAATAAATACGTTAAAGACACTATCCCTATATCGATCAATCCTGAAACGAATATAGGTGCAGAATCACGCAACATGATGACCGGACCAATTTTATAACTAAGCTGACATGTAACTATATAGTTAAGCACTGACTCTTCGAAGGAGATTCGATGTGGTCAAATGTTCCGATTCCCGACGCTTTCAAGTATCGCCCAAGGGGGTGCAAATACAGTAGCCGAATGTTGGTCTTGATAATTCATTAAATAATCAACTCAGCTACACGATTATTAAATGCAAATTGGGATAGGCTAAGTGTCCAAAGGGGGATTCTAGGCCTTTGCACGCATCGATGAATATTCAATAGGCCATGGCTATGTGTGACCATGTGCACACCATCTCAAGTTGCGTTCATGATTATTCAAAATTTTGGAACTTTACACTTCCAAGAGACCTCATCCTCCCTTCCCCTTTTAGAGGGCGTGTATCGGTAAGATTTCTCCCCCTCCCCATCCCCCTCCCCCTCCCCCATCCTGAAAACGAAATGATTACTTCACGTATATGTACATCACCTAGTGTTATATATTTGGCTAGATAGGATAGGCGTTCAAGTATACTGTATTATTCTCGTTTCAGCTAACATTCACACCGTTCTTTGGTCGAGGTATTACATATGACACACATACACAACTATCATCTTTAACTTATTATGATATTTAATTATCTCTGTGATGAACACCTCCCAAGAAAACCTCCCACCTGCGTTCAGGATAAGACAGTAGGTGTGTAACGTTTGTTTTGGGACACGTGTCGCCTATTTCACATGTTGTATATATGAAAGCCGTGCAGCTTATACAGGCAGTGTCCGTCCACTCTTGTGTTATGTTGGCCTTTACTTAGCATCATTAGATTTCTGTCAAGATGCTATATGCAGCAAATTATATCAAGCTGTGATTTAGAATGATAATATGTTTCATTAAGTGCCTTTATACCTGGTTTTTGTGTGCGTCTGAGTGTATGTGTGACTGTTATGTCATCGAATCGAATTGTAAACTGTATTAATGTCCGAGAAGAATAATTACATTTGACACTTGTGTATTGACTGTCATCAATTGATTGCTGGCTTGTCAGTATTATTTACCACAATTTTCTGAACTCAATATATGCTATGCCTCTGTTTTATCTATCTTTACTATCTTCTATTCGAGGAGGTATGTTGTGTCTCCTTCTTAAAAAGGAACACATCGAATAAAAGGGGGTTAAAGAGGGAACTACTGCATATACCGCACGGAACTGTATATCGTACGTGAATTTGATAATTTCGGCAATTAAATAACGAGGCAAGATTGACATCTGCATATAGCGACGAAAGAGTCGATTATAGTTGTGTTAAATTTGAGAGAAATTACGTCTCTTTAAACTGTCAGTATTGCTTTTGGTTGCAATTTTATCCTGTTTATAGCAAACATATCGAGTAGTAATCAGAAGAAATTTCACCCTCTGGTATTTTTATACACTCAATTTAGCGTTAATTCAAGAGAAAACGTAATGATTCCGTTCAACCGGCCCCACCCCCCCCCCACCCCCAAAAAAAATATTTATAATAAGAAAATAAAAGAAAAAATACAATACAATACAAAAAAAACAAACAAACAAACAAACAAATGACACCAGTTGATAGACGCTTTCATAATTTTATTATCGTCTGATATTTTTCAAAATTAAGAACGATTATAGATATGGTGAACAGAATTGTTACACGGGATCTTAGTATCGATTACTGTTGAAAACTACCCCCCTCCCCCAATCTCTCCCTCACAAAAACATGGTTTAAGAAAGAGTTAATAAGGTTACATAGTAAAGATTATTACATAGGCCTGAGTTGATCAGCAGGCTAAACAAAACAGCATAATTTCTGCAGACATTAAACAACCATACCGTAACCAAATGAACACACAAACCTTTAATCAAGTTTACATATACGTAACGAGACCTGTATGCTAATAAATCTGCTTTTTTCCGCCATCGCCACTCCCCCGCACCCCACAGTTTATCAAGACTGTCCAGAATTGATTTGAAATGGTCAATGCAGAGAACATGGATGTTACAACCTTTCTCGGATCACGTGTAGTTAAATATTTGGTACGTAGTATATCTTATCCTAATGTAGAAATAACTGTACATTTTATACGCCATTACATGCAGTATTGTAAATTAAGGACGGCCTTCTTATATTATTAATTCTTTAATTGATAATTGATATGGTATTCATATGCCCCTTCCCCATCCTCATCCTCTTCAGTATATCTGGTCGCCCCCTCCAATCTCCTTGGTTGAATCAGGAACTCGCCGTTACAAAGGGAGACACACGAAGTCTTGCGGCTAATTGCCAGTCATGTGTGTGTATTGTTATACCGCCTGTAATCCTGGTATTGTTCGAATCTATTGATATGCAAAATAGCAATATAAATCGGATAGATTCTCTCGTCGTCTGCTACAGCTGTGAAGTGGTTTCCATGGCTGTACATGGTTCATAGGATTCCCCTGTTGTCGTCGTTGTTAAAGTAACATTTTGCGTTTTGTCGCCGTTTTCCACTTTATTGACAAGTCTATCGAGTTTTTTACATATATCAATCTCAAAACAGCAAACTAAGATATTAGCCAAGTTTTTTTCCCTGCCAAAAGCGTTAATTGGCGAGTAATTAAGGACTTTTGCAGATAATCAGAAAAGTGTCCACCGACAAATTACACATTTAATATTAATCGCATACAGTTACCCCAACCCACTAGTTTGAATTCAACCAATCAGAGATGCAGGTTTAGTTATGAGCCGTTGCTAAAAATAGATTCAAAACGTCGAGTTGGTAACTTGGTTCAACCATGGAGCTATAAACAGACTGTTTATAGCTCCATGGTTCAACCAGCGAGCTGGACTCTAACAGCTCCTTGGTACAACTGCCATAGACAATCTACACATATCAAGCATGGTGTTGTATTATTGGCCAATGACGTTCGTAGCTTTTAAATATTCATATTATGGGCGAGGTTTATTTGGATCCCAACCTAAAATATCTTTGAGAAAGAACAAAGTTGAAAGTTGTAAATTTTTCGACTTTTATGCCACCATTTGAAGTAAGATTTAAATAGATAAGCTAGTTATGTATGTCGTTATCGTGGAATCAGTGAGGTTGAGGAAAACCATAGAAAAGGACGCAAAATGCTGCTTTAAGTTATATCGGTAATACTTGCTGGTCAAATCTATACTATGCAATAGCAAGAACTAATAGTTTCGTCGGTGGGCCTATTCATTATAACGTTCTCTTGGTGTCTTGATAAATGTATACATGTCAGAGGAAAACCTCAATACACGTTTTAATTACATTCATTAGATCCACTATAGGAAGTCACAAAATGAAGGTCTTAATTTAAACCCCCTTGACCTCCTTGACCGGACACCGATGGTCAAGCTAACCATGGATACATAGATGACTTCACTTATGAATAACAATGTAAGGTGTAACTAGCATGCATGCAGGGGTTTCGAGGACGGTCATGAAGGTCGCTACCCGGGAACACTATTTCAGCCTACTCCTACTCCCTTTTGTTATTTTCTTTAGTATGTACTTAATAAATAGGAATACATAACTCCTTATCATACACATCTCCCCGCCCCTTATTGAACCCGGGTACCAGGGCTGTAGCACACCGACCCCCCCCCCTCCCCTCCCCTCCCCTCTCTCACCGTCAACACTGCCTGTATTGTTTTAAGCAACCGGTTGTATATACGTCATGATTTTTTACTTCTTTTGTTTTGTTTTGTTTTTTCAAAATTTTATTTCAACATTCTTTCGTCGCATAAATTATAATTTCAACATTCTTTCGTTGCATAAATTATAAAGGAACATAACATGAAAATAATTTATACGATTGATTTTTTTTTTACTTCTTTTGTTGATTACATTAATAAGACAACAAATGCTTAAAACTTTAAGAAATCATTTTTAATTTTAAAAGCAAAGATCAACTAAGAATTAGACCTATAGTACCACAATTTCGTAGCAGATGCACGTAGCTCAGTCTGATTTGCATATAGTGATTGGGACTGAAGCTGTTAATGTCAGAAACAAATACATAATTACCAATTACTGTCTGGTCAGTTGAGACTTCTTATTTGAATCAATCTGAATAGGTCAGTGATGAGAATTGAATTATTGTGATGGAACGTGCTACAAATGTATCATTTGCTACTATAACAGCAGTGAACTTTAAATTAGGAATTCTATGTTTCAAAATTTGAAATATTGTCATTAATTTATTTATTGTCATTGTCGTGTTTCCTTGAGTGTGGAGACTATTCTTTGAAGCAGACAACATACCGGGTGGGCCTCCTCCAAAATTTGACACTCAACCATGCAGGGCCTCCAAAAACCAGGGAAGGGTTAGTTCCGAAACTGTTATAGTTAACGGATCACAACTGCCTTTCAAAGTATAAGATAGTCCGGGAAAACTTGTGTTTTTGACATTTATAGTTTTTTCAAGTGCAGTTAAGAAGGGTGAAGGGACTCATGCAGCTCTCACTCTTGAGCTGGGGCCCCTGTAACCATAGCTACGCTATTGCTCAAGAATGACAAATTGTCTCGCAGAACTGCGGCTAAAGATATGTGCAATACAATGATATTATAGGCATACTATACCTATATGCCACTATACAGTATATACGCCAAATGACCAATGTACTGCAGGGTTTCTAGCGTACAAAGGTCATATATAAGCAGATGTTATCTTTCTAGCCGCTAGACTTGTTTGGACATGCAGAAGAAGATGTGTGCGTGTGTTTGGGAGTGGGGGGGGTGGGGGTCTTGTGGTGCTAATGAGGTAATATGTTACGTTTTGGCATTTCCTACTTATTAATCAGAACTCAGCTGAAACAAAAGATTATGTACGCAGTAGATGGTAAACATGTCACTGTGAATTAATCTGTCTGAGAACTATCTCATTCGTCTATTGCTCAACGTTCCTGTTTGTAAATTAAAATTGTCGGCACCGTTCCTGTATCTACAGCGTTACACTGAGTGTCCCCGGAGTAAAGATATTGACGCACAGGAAACTAAGCAAACGATAACTGCACGTATAGTAGTGACAACAGACAACCTACTTTCTACTACAGTCTTAAATATGACATAATTGCCGCGTTCAGTAGAGCATTTTGTTGTTTTCTTCCTCCCCTTAAACTTCTTCGTCCTTTTCCTAGTTTTCATCATATTAATGTGACACGATAAGCTTTTTGATATCAACTCTGTTGTGTAAGAAAATTGGTAACTTCTGTCAGTTGTAATTCTGTTGGTGATGGCGTAAATGCCACGTTGTTATGTTGTGAATACATACATGACCGAGCGGCCGGACGTGCATCCCTGAAATCGTCTGCGTCACATGATTTGTGTTAATAATATACAATTACCTTTCAAAGAACATGATTTAGAAAAGAGTATACAATAGTTGCTTAATGTCGGCTAAGTGTGTCAAATATCACTTCTAAGTAACAGGTTTTGTCGTGGGCAAC
>JAIPMN010017847.1:4416-15996 GCA_020650975.1 Apostichopus californicus
AGGGGATTCTGAGCTGGAGGGGCACCAACAGTGTTAGGAGGAGTACAAAACTATAGTGTCCTGTTACTTGTGAAGAATTTGTACAAATGACTGTGTCTTGGACACAGGAGGAGGGGACTGGCACCGGAGAGGACGGTTCGCCCTGTGCCACAGCGGCCTGATTCGAAGCTTTTACATAGACGGATGCTGGTACCGCTCCCGATGTGTCCGTTGTCAGGACGCAACTTACTAATGATGACATAACTTTGAATTCTTTGACATTTCATTAAACGAAGGAGAGGTTTAGCATAAAGAGTGAAGAGTGAAGCAACCCACAAAGTTAATGTAAGCGTTACGTTGGGAAAAATTATGTAACAGAGGGTGGAGGATACACTTGTTAGGCTAGCATGTCTGGTTCGTTACACTTGCTGACATGGAGCATCCTATTCTATTTATAGGTGAACTAATGGGTATCATGGTGACTAACCAGATCCGATTCATAACAATAGATTGTTAAACAAAGGAAACAAAGGAGAACCATAAATAAAGATAACATTGAACGGAAATATGCTTTCTGGAATGTGAATCTTTTAGGCCACTGGAAAGAAGGTCCTCTACTACGGAAGAAAATGGTAAACTTTCCCTTTCTTAATAACAAAAGAATGCATCTAACAGTTGAGTTGCTTGCTACCCGAACGTATCTGGTGTAAAAACTTGCGCGATTTTGTCAACTGACAAAATAGAGGGCGTTAACCCATTTTGTCACCGTATACGTACCGTCCACGACTTTACATTCTCCCTCTTTTCGTTATCCAAACACAAGAGTCAGTGATAGACAAAAAGCAGTGATTAGAAATGGAAGTATAAACTTGAATACTGAACAATTTGGAATCAAGACAACAGAACCACTTTATTCTTAAAATTCAATTACAGACAAAGACATGAAAGATTGAAGTGAAGTTGATGACTAATAAAGAAGCCAGTATCACATGAAACGGCGATTGCATGCAGGCTAAACTTATGACATGTGGAATTTCACAATTCCTTACTTCATAGCTCCCAACTCTTGAGAAGGCAAATGCGGGTCCATGCCACGAATCGCCGTCCTGGGGGAGGGGTATAAGGGGAGGGGGTGTCCTGGTGATGCCTACATGTAAAATGGTGGCACTTAGAAAGGCTTTTGTCACCCAATATTTTCTGAGAAATATGCATTTTTTTGTGTATCAATAAATTGAATAGTAGGTGATAATTCATTCTTTCCCGTGGCATGAAAATGTTCGCTGCTCGCCCCAATGAAAAGAAATATAGGCTAATTTGAGGTTCAAATGATGCTGTAAAGGAGGTTTTATACTCTATTATGCTAAATAGAAAGTCAAAATTTGATGCAATTTTTTTTATGTATACTTGACAATTACAATGCGGGTTTTTCGGACGCTTGCGCGGGTCAGCGGGTTTGGGTGTTAGAATGCGGGTCCAACCCGCGAAAGGCGGGTCAGTTGGGAGCTCTGCTTACTTAAATAAATTCATATATCTTTCTGCACTGTCTTGGTGATTTGATCGGAACATACAATATGCATCGCCACCTGCATTGACAGATATTCAATTTAAACTATGTATACCGATCTGAGTCTCTGTATGAAAGTTCACCCAAGACAACAACTGAATGGTGATCAATACTTGAAGAAAGCTCCCCAATAGAAACATATTAGGTATATGCACCGATAATACAGTGTATCAGTTAGTACGGAATCGTTTAACAGACTTAACTCATTCGAAAATATTTCAATGACCACGAAATAGTAACACAGAGAGCGTTCCACTTTACAGTAACGTTCAAACATTCAAGGGAACCGTTGGGAGAATACTAATAGCCCTCCTAAACATCTTATCCTGGTGTGTTTTCACATTATACAAGCCTCTACATGGGCCTATCGTAAGCTTTCTCAAATCAATTTTGTTCAGTTTCACTAGGGAAACTTACAACGTTAAAGAAACTTTTTATTTCTATCTAGTAACTTCTTTTTACTTTTACAAAGATATGCAATGACTTTAAGAGACAATCCCACATAAAGAAGCAGGGATACCGGTTGGACGTCAGTAAAATATATTTGGCCCACAATCCTTACCTGACGTTACACGGCTGCTCAACTGAACTCTTCGGTGTATATACTACGGTTGTACCTGGATAATTTTGTTAATTCCTATAGGGAAAGCCGACAAGCGGCTCTTATGTTTGAACAACTTAGAACTCAAAGAACTTAAAATTCAAAAACGTTCAGAAATATCAACATTATTCTTTGAAACTTTTGTTTAACATGGTTTTCCAATTTTGAAATGCTCCACGTACCGAACATACGACTAATACAGGGCTTAAATTTATGATATATTATCTTACCATAGAACTAAAAAATAAAGGCCTTTTCAATTCTATGGATCATACACAATACCGTAGTTGAGCTACTGACCAATAACACGCGGGAAACATGGCGATGGCTTTCCAAAAATGGTTTTTACCATTTTGCTCAATTCTACTTGGAGCTTCGGTTTCCTTCGGTCACAGACTGAATATTCCTAGGATAATGCTTCCATACTATGCCACAACTGCCATAAATTTTACTCTTGAAGCCGCCGAGGGATGTTATCGATGGTAAAATCTTCCTTCGATTTGTACATTACGTTAGCCTAACGTTAGGCCCACTATGTTAGGCTTTGTAGCCTGTACTTTCCGGTTGTCGTTATTGCCTATTGTAGTCGTTAACTTGTAACTTTTGTAAACATCACCTTCGTGATGTAACTTCGTAATGAAGAATCGTTTAAAGTATAATATGAAACAAAGACACTGGTATATATCTCGGTACGGTAAGATGAATGTTTAACGGCGCATTTCCATTAGTTAGTGAAACTGGTACTCACAGTATGTCATAGCACCGCCTCACGTTAGGCTTAGTAATGGCATGGAACGTAGTTGTTACAAGTTTACTAACATTGTGGCTTTTTGTCCTCAAGGAGAATAACTATGAATTGTCCACTGTTGGTCTCGCTTCTAGCTCACTAATTAGAGATAACCACCATTGTGTGTGAATGTAGATTGAATGCCCCATTGTTCAAAGTGTTGCAACATGATACGCTGAGAACACCTAGGCCTAGGCTCGGGTCAAGTCGGGAGATCTGGGGAAATCGGTAGCTCTTGGACAGTGGCATTAAACTTAAGGATGAAACAAAAGTCATAGCTCAATGCATGAGTTGAGGAATAGTAGGCCTACTACGTCTGTCAACTTCTGAGCAACATTATGATATTAAATATGAATGATTCCTTCATTACATTTGATTTTGAGAGGAACCCTCGAAATTATCTAATATAAAGACAAATTTCTTTTCATTAGTGGGCCTACTGACAATTGTAGTTGTTTTTCAAGTGTGCAAATAGAAAAGGGAGTTACCAAAATATGTCATAAAAGTGTCATATTTAGAAACATCTTGAGAAAACTTGTATTTTGCGTTGGGTGAATACGAAAATGTAGTCGAAATAGGCTACATACTTTTTAGGCCATTGCTTCTGTCACATTTTATCCTGTTGTAGTAAGTTTACTTTCAGTGTTTCTAGAAAGTTGTTTCTGTGTCAGGATAATTATCTGTGAGGACATTTTACTGTGTTACTTCATCATCAGAGATTACTTTTGTTACCAATCAACATATCACAAAAAAAGTTGCTTTTTTTTTTCATTTGTAGGAGATCACTTAATCCTGAATTTGTGTCTGTCCAGCCAATCGGATCTAAACCGGGAAGGGAATGCTCTACGAGGGCAGTGGTTACAGCTGTTTCTACCCACCCATCTCAGAAGACTACAGTTGTGTATGCTGAAGAAGAAGGTGATGTACAAGCACACGCAATTTGCCTAGTTCTATTTCTTTTGACTTTAGCGTATTATAGTTATTATGTGTTACTTGAAGCTCAAGTTATCCTACAATCTATAATATATTGATTAATTGACTGACTGACTGACTGATGCATTCACTCATTCTTATGATGATCAGGCTTGAAAGTTATCATGTTTGGACAATTTCATATTGTGTACACCGTGCATAGGCTGCAAACATTTTACAAATGACAATTTATTTTGTCAACAGGAAGTGGCCTTAGCCTACGGTGTGATGTCATAGTGGCCAAGATTGTCTTCATTGACATCGTCACGACAACTCGCATCCTCTACCTGGGAGATTCCCCTGAGGAATTTGAAGTCAGAGCATTGGATGACAAAGGTTTGCACTCAGTTTATTCAATGACCGCTACACACTTTTGTTCAAATCTCTATGGTTTTGCAGCATAAGAGACATTTAACATGCTGAACAGGTGATTGGTAAGTTTCAAAATACTGCAAGAGAACATACACTCACTGTTCACAGAAGCAGTACCTGCTAATTTGTTTGTTGGATATCCAAGTTGAGAAAATGAGGAAGTCATGAATGTGTATATTTTACAATTTGATGCATTATTCAACCAAACAAAGGATTCCATTGTACAAGACACAGTCATTAAGTTTCAGCCACAAGTCAACATGTAGTACAGAATGCATGTCTTTTGTCAATAGATCACAGAGAAACTTGGCAATTCAGTATATATATTCTGATCATACCAGTGAAAGTGTTGTAGTGTAGTTGCAAATTTTCTAATCTTTTACATGAGTTGATATTTCAGAGAGTGTTTGAATCTTTCATTTTGTAAATTCCATTTGGTTTTTTGCAGGTAATACATTTAGTAGTCTGGAAGGATTGGAGTTTGAGTGGGCTCTCCTATCAGATGACACGGCACCAACAGTCATTGATGCCAAAAGCATCCTAAAGTAAGTTTTCAAAAAATGATCTTGTAACACCAATATCTGTACCAGAGATTTCAAGTGAGCAGATTTTGAAATTTTGATGAGCATCTTTCGAATCTGAATTATTTGCTCGTATTTCCAAGTTTGAAAAAAAGAAGAAATTGTAAAAAATGTTGTTGAAATCTGCTGAGATTGAGCACTAGTAAAATGATGCAAAGTTGATAAACTTTGAAATACACATAGCGATGCAATATTAATATATTCTCAACAGCCCAGGTTAGTTTTAGATATGGAATTAACACAAGAAGGAGCTACTGTACAGTATGTCCTTGATCATCCCTTAAGACCTGGCTTATATAGTACAGTTAGGTAGTCCATTAGTGACAGCGTTTTTAAATTCAATTCAGTTCATTTCTACCAAACATATCACAGATACATCAGTACATATAGGATATTATATAGTTATAGTTTCTTGAGACAAAGAAAAGAATACTTATTGGTAATTAATAGATAGGGGAGCCAGATATAAGCAGCACTTTTCGAGTCTGGCACATTAAGGAGAGAAACAATTGGTACCCGTACAAGAAATAGAAGAGAAAAATGGAGAAGAAGAGAGAAATGGAACACAACAGCAGGACAAATCAAACAGAAACAAGATCTAAAATGATAATCAAATGCAAAGTTTGCCTGTTCTACATGGCTAGCCATTGCTCTCATAGCAACAGCCTTCCCACAAGATACCTGTTACTGTTACGCAAAGGGAACGCAAAGGAAGAAAGCATGTTTCAAAAGTTTGGAAAGATTATGTCATATTATTACTATGGTTTCTTTAGTTTTGACTGACCATGGTAAGTCATTATTACATTTCTCATTTCAGGTTTGTCACATTCCAAGACTCAAAGTACTCAGCTCTTTCGCACATAGCCAAGTTTGAAGCCAAAGACAAACAAGGCGATCGTATTCTGATCGAAGGACTCCGGGCCGGCTCTGCTAAGGTTGAAACCAGACTTAAGGCGGAATTATTTCAGGTAAATTTTCACATATATTTATTAATTGTCAAATAGTAAGTTATTTGGATATTGTTCTGAGTTTTATTGCTACAGAGATCGTTACCTGCTTTCAAATGTTTGTGTCTCTTGAATGTCCCTGCCAATCTCCAGTCTCCCCCCCCCACCCACCCCCCTGTCTTTCTCTGCAGGTTTCGAATTTATGAATATTCTCTTGAAATACCCAAAAATTCATAGACTTCAATAGATAAATGGCTTGGAAACAAATCACCTTTCTTACTTTAAATATTTTTGGAAGGTTGCAGGTCATTTGCAGGAAAGATGTGATTGATTATGCTAGGGCAGTGGAACAGTTTGAATAGGCTTCTGCGTGGATAAGAAAGCTTTCTAAGGTTTACTAAGGATATCAAGCTAAGTATAGCCTCTGTATCAATAGTCAGTTATTCTTTCAGTAGTAACACATGTATTTCACAGAACCATCCAAAGCTCAGTTAACTCTCGGCTAGGTTTTAAACCGTGGAATGTAATTTGCGAAGTAGTCTAGCCTTTTGTGACATGTCACATTTTGTAAGTACAGGTGCGGTCTAAAAGTAGATTTTTGGGAAGTTGGAGGTAGGTGAGAGTGGGGAACAAGACATTAAGTATGGCATTTTCAACAGTGTAGAGAATTGGTCGACTCCATAGATAGATTTTTATTTTTATCTCCATATATTACATATATGGAGATTATCTCACACCAATCGTTTTCAGTCTGAGGGCTCTTTAAATGCCTACTAGTTTTTACCCAAATGTCTGTTTGATGTGAAATTTCATCGTATAGTACATCACAAGATGACACATAAATGTTACTTATTGATAAAATTTTAAAATGATCAGAAAACATACTTTTGGTACGTTTTCCGTAATTTTTTAGGTGATTTTTAATACAGCGCATGGTACTTAAAGGTATTGCGATGTAGATGTGTCCATTTGCTCAATTACATCGGTGAACATAGTGTTATTATTTTTGATCGTGACCTGTACCTTTAAATTCAACTCCTTGTCTTTATGATAATTAGATAAAAACACACGGTGATCATGCAGTAATAAGACAATATCATTGGTTGAATTTATGCTACCCATTGTGATTGGACGAGCGCTTGTCGATATGCTGGATGTTTGGGGTGAAAAATAAACGGAACTTCTGTGCAGCCTGTTGCGCTGCGTGTATTTACGTCTAGACTGTGCACGTGCTCCTACCACCAAAGCCAACTCTCCGCAATCACGTAAAAAGCAATTCAATTCTCCACAATTAGATGATCCAGTGCAGCAGAATATTGGTATTTGCGTTTCATATTTACTAAATCCAACTCGCCATTAGAAGAAAGCGGTAAGTTTATTTATTTAGTAAGTATTTAATGATAATATTTAAATGATAATATTATGAATTTTGGTACTCCACTGTGTCGATCTAACGTTACCGGCGTTAGTACAGTGGACCTACAGTAGCGTAGGTGTAAGTAAAGGCTGATTTGTACTAGTCTATTACTAGGCCTAGCCTAGGCCTATATACAGCATTGCGAAGTTAGGAACTCTGCTAAAATCGAACACCCTCATGTTCGTAATATTTCAGCAAGGGAAAATGAAAACCTACCAGTTTTCAAATATGTAAAGAAATTATTAATAAATTCAATGTAAGGCCACAAAATTTTACGATCTTCCCACAAAAAAATGACCTTTGAAAAGTATTTCCGTCCGGTATTTGAACATTGTGTTAACTTGAATGGAACCTCGCAAAACTCAACACTTACCAATCAACCACAATTTTCGGTGAATAAAATGAATATATATTATGAATTGAAGGTAAAAATAAGACCATTTTGTATCAAATATTTAATGCCTATCAACTTTTTGGACGCCATTTTAGTTGGCCGTTCGAATTATACTCCGACGTTGTTAACATAGGCAAAGGTTAGCCAATATTTTCCTGTACAGAAAATACAAAATTTCCCGTAAATTTACCGGAATTTTCGGAACTTTCACAATTGATATCTGCTAGGCAGATTAAATGAAGGGTGAATTTTGTTTCATACGGGCATTTCTTCAGTTGAATGGTTGGAAATCCTCTCATATTCTGTTCTAAACTATGCAGGGTCCATCTAATAATACTACTATAGTCAGTATTGCTAATTTCGGAACACTGCCAATTTCGGACACCCCTAAGAAATGCACGATTTCACCATGACAACCTACAGGAAGAGCCAAATTTCACCAAAAAGTACGAAATGACCCGTGTGCAAGTAAATACTTACATATTTGTCAATAAAATGACGGAGATCTATGAAGTCTGTTATAATTATTGAAAGAGCAACTGCGCCACCAATTTTATCACCAGCGCCACACTGTGGGACTGTGTGTCCGAAAATTAGCAATACTCTAGCAAAGAAATACCAGTTCCACAATCACGAAGAATCTTCTTTTTAACAACGTGAAAACAGTTTGCAGGAAAGAAAGTTTGGCCGTGTATCTTAATATAACACACTTCTCCCACCATATCAAGTATATTTTCAGGTGATTTATACCAGAAGATATAGTTTTGGGGTGTTTTAAGGCTTAGGTGTCCGAAATTGTCAGTGCCCATGCTACTAGTGGCTAGTTGTACTCGTAAGTAATAAATTACAGTAAGAGTAATGTGAAGTTAGGAACAATGCATAGTCTGAACTCGTCATTTTCATAATATTTCAGCATGAAAAAAAAATTCGTACCAGTTCAAATATATGTAAAGGATCCAGCTAGGCCTAGTTCCATTAATACCCCGCCACAATTTACCTGCACCCTGTAGACCTAGGTGGCTACTTTCTTAAAGAGCGTTCTTGATAACAATGCAATCATAGCCACTACCCCTACTTCCCTCTGACTCAAAATCATTTTCTACTGTTCCCTGTACAAAATGATACACATAAATGCAAAAGATGCAAATGGACCCACCCTAGCTACTCTTCCTACTCATTCAGATTTTAACAATTTAAAACATTTTTCTGTATCAAAAGATATGCAGAAATGAGAACGCTGCAATTGGAGCCATCTAGCCACTATTTCTACTCCCCTCACATTTTTCTTTATTAAAGGATAGGCAGAAATGAGACCGATACAATCAGAGCCATGATAGCCACACTTTCTACTTCCATCGGTCTTTAATAAAATGTAAAAAGATAGGCAGAAATGAAAGCCAAGCCATCGTAGCCACTATCCTTACTCCCCTCCGACTTATAATATTCTTAACATTTGTTTGTATAAAAATAGGCCGCAATAAAAATGATGCATGAAGCCATCTAGGCACTCTGCATTCCAAACGAAGTCAAATGACCCTACAAATTTCAGCATCAAAATTCAATTGTGCCTTTCCGCTTCTGTATATAATATAATACAACAAATTATAAAGCTAACTCAACATTTAAAACTAGCAAACCTTAAACAGATGAACAAAAATGCTCATGACAACTATTTTCCAATTTCTTCACAGATAACAGGATAACAAGTTTCAGCCGAAGCAACCTACACCATCATTGGCATAGATAACGAAGAGTAAGTTCAATTGACATAGAAATTTGAACAAAACACCACCCTACTATTCAAGTTAAAAACAGTTATGGTTCAGTTGTAGGTTTACAGCATATTGAAAGTTTTGGAAGAAAAAAAAAGCCTTTCATTACCTTTGAAGTTTTCACTTTCTGTAAAACAATCGGAAATATCTCGGTAGCTGCGGACCGGCAAATTCGTATTCACGTTTATACATGTTGTTATTAACAATCACTCCAATGTTCAACAATATTCTGTGATTTGTTCTCAATCTGGGGACCTCAAATTCAAGCATTAAATGAAGACTCTGTGAACCAAGATTCATGTGTATCATTTTTAGCTCATACCTACAGATTACATGGTACAATGTTGAGGGTTTGTCACGATACTACTGTGGAAGTGTTACTTTCAGGTTGTTCATAAATTTAAGATCAAAGGTCAACTAAGGGTCTTTTGTAGCATGGGCCATGACCCTATATTTTCAATAAGACTCTTAATTGATGACCTACAAATTACCTTCTAAATAGTTGCCACCAAATGTTGACTATATGTACCAAGTTACATGTTCATACAAAGTTTCATGTTGATTCAACAATGTCTAGTAATTTGCTTCTGGTGACCTCAAAATTGAACTGCAAAATTTTCAGCACAATGTACTAAGTTTCATGTTGATCCAACAATGTCTGGTAATTTGACCTCAAAATGACTCCTTGTGACCCCTAGTTTATTTACTTCTGTTTCTTCTCAAATTTCAGACTAGACAATATCTCCATCATCACAGAGTGCGGGAACACCTTCAACCTACCTTCCAGTCTGCTTGAAGTCACTGGCCTTGACCTTATTGACATGACTCCGCTTCATTGTCAATTGACAGTGGAAGGAGATCAGGTCAAGAAGATTCAGTTTGACTATCCTGTTACTACAAATGTATAGTTGAAAGTCCAAATAGGAAACTGATCACTAGAGGTTATTTTTGGACAAAAGTGAAACATATTCATGTACAAAGTTTTTTTACTTAAGTTATTCACTACATATCATACTTCCAGTCTTATCAAACATCTATCTTCAATTAAATTATTTTTTATTCCTTGCCAGAGACTAGAATCCATGCAATCATGATTGTGTGTGTGTCAAGATGTCCTCCTGTAGGTATGAATACAGGGTCTACAAAACCTGTATTCTTGACTTCTGTTGAACATGCCATGTAACAATTCAGTTAATCTAGATTAATGGTATTTTTTTAACAAAAATGAGTATCTTAAGCAAGTGTATAACAATGAAAATTTCTACATACGGTTCAATAACATAGCCTACCAGACAACGTCAGTAGTGACCTCATTCTGTTTGTGAACACCACAATTAAGAAATGCAATGTTTACAGCTTTCTGGTTATTACGTGCAGTATTCACATATACCTTTCATTATCTTGGGCAGTCTCAAGGAAGTAGTCAGATACCCCTATTGTTTATTTATTGTACCAGTAATCCAGTAATAAGAGAGGTCAGTCTTAAAATTAATGTTTTCACATAAGGTACAGCTCTGGTCAAACTTCATATTTGGTAGATTGGTCCACAATCAGTGGCGGCTGTACACGATATCTATTCAGAGAGAACAAACCGGAGGGGGGGGGGGGACTTTAACCTTCACAACATATCATTTTATACTTCCAGTCTTCTCAACCAATTCTTTCCCCCCCAAAATAGTACTTATTTATCATGTGTGCTCCAAAAGTCACCTATATTTCAACTAACAAATTTATATCACCTTGCCAACATGTAATATACAACACATTCCTGCCATTTAGTCTTTAGACAGACTATGACATTGTTATTGATTTAAGCTTCTTTTTATATTCCTTTTACATCATTTGTTCTTCTATATTTTTTGTGTTTATAGTTCTACCAGACAACGTCAGTAGTGACCTCATTCTGTTTGTGAACACCACCATTCAGAAATGCGGTGTTTACAGCTTTCTGGTTATTACGTGCAGTATTCACATATACCTTTCATTATCTTGGGCAGTCTCAAGGAAGTAGTCTACCCCTATTGTTTATTGATTGTACCAGTAATAAGAGAGGTCAGTCTTAACATTAATGTTTTCACATAAAGTACAGTTCTGGACAAACTTCATATTTGGTAGATAGGTCATAGGTCCACAATCAGTGACGGCTCTACATGATATCTATTCAGTGAGAACAAACCGGAGGGGGGGGGGGGGG
>JAIPMN010017847.1:16006-35188 GCA_020650975.1 Apostichopus californicus
ACCGGAGGGGGGGGGGGGGGAGCTTTTACCTTCACAACATATCATTTTATACTTCCAGTCTTCTCAACCAATTCTTTTCCCCCAAAATAGTACTTATTTATCATGTGTGCTCTAAAGGTCACCTATATTTCCAACTAACAAATTTATACTACCTTGCCAACATGTAATATACAACACATTCCTGCCATTTAGTCTTTAGACAGACTATGACATTGTTATTGTTTTAAGCTTCTTTTTATATTCCTTTTACATCATTTGTTCCTTTATATTTTTATGTTTATAGTTCTATCAGCCATTTCTAGAATAGTGTTGAAATAAAACGAGCCTATAAAACAAACAATTACGACTATGTCATTTCTGTACATTTTAATATGTTGAAAATGCTGAAAATTTGAGGTCACTAGAATTCATTTGAGGTCAAATTATTACTAGACATTGTTGGGTCAACATGAAACTTGGTACATATAGTCAACATTTCGTGCTGAAAATTGGGGAGGTCATTTTACTAGACATTCATACATACTTTAATAGAACCCTCAAATTCGATTGGTCTTATCGTGAGGTTATCTAACGAATAATCAACGCTCTGTGTTTAATGTTATTGCTAGATGCACTCTGGCTTCGCTTGCATTAAACCCAGAGTGTTGATTATTCTATAGATAACCTCACTCTAACCTCACTGAAATAACCCCCATTTGTTAGATCAACATGAAACTTGGTACATAAGGTCATTGAGATCAAATTTGGTAATTATCATCAAAGTTCACTGGAAGTATATCTTATTAACCGGAGCAGCTATATTGACATGGTTTGCTATATAGTTGTAGACTCAAGTGTTCTGGAACTGGTGATTTGCATGGATACCGATGAAAACCACTGATCGTTCAACCAGGCGAGACACTTGAGGTGGATCACCTTGTTTTATTTTTCATGAAATGTTTCAATAGCATTTTACATCAGTGGAAATAATATAGATGGAGATACAGCAGCATTGCTGCTCTTGTTAGATTTTTTTAGATTTTTATTTTTATAGATAGATATTTATTCAGCCAATCATATTTTGGTTGATAACAAGAGCTCAAAACATTAAAAATTGTAAACAACATATAAGATGTAAAATAATATACATAGATATGAAAACGTTCCTATAAAATGTACAAAAATATGAAAATGTACTCACAATATAAAGATGAACAAAAATATAAAATGTACCTACAAAATAAAAAAAAAATAATAAAAAAAAATATATATAAATGCCCTCAAGCCCCTCATATCCAATATAAAGTCTACAAAGTATGTAATTGTACATAAAATATTGGAGTATAAATTATTTATATATTATTTATATTTATATAAAATTATTAAACATCTTATCATCTTATTGTGTTTCTTGTCTCCTAAGGATGTCAAGCCGAGCGTGGTGCGGCTTATTGTCATCGACCATCTGATGCTGAATCCGTCCCAAGACATTTACATCCTGGTGTATTGTCAAGTACAGTTCTACGTCGAGAAACTTCGACAAGGCAAAGTCACAGGTAACGAGATGGCCACAACAAACTCACATTTTGACCTCTGTCAGTTATGCAACGGCAATCTTTGTCATGGGTAATGCTTGCAGGACTGACTATTCAAAACAGATTGCTAGTCGATACTTGGGCAATCATAATTCTGTTTTAAGGTTGCAAGACCCTTTAAATGACCTTAAATTTGTTGATTAATCTCGGCAGAAACCAATTTCAGAAGTTAATGACCTTAAAAAGAAAAATTGTTTCACTCGTCCTCATCAACCATTATTAACTTTGAGTTAATCTCTTGTGTGTGGATTGCTCCGAATACCCCAGCAGAGTTTTCTGCATTAAATATAACACAGAGTGCTAGGTCATCTTCTGTTGATATCCAAAATATAACTTTAATTGGACATCACATGTAATGCAGAACTAAGGTCCATGTCTTTCCCTCTGTTGACATCAATGAACTAACTTTTCTTTGTTAGTCCTTCCGATGCCATCCAGTCAATACCACCTTGATGTGGGTAATGGTACAGTGGCTACCCTGGATGCATCCACCTCAATGCTCACTGGCCTGGCCCTCGGGGACACCCATGTGACTCTAAAAGACCACAACATCAGAGAGGGGTTCAGTCTGCCTTCGACAGGGGTGCATGTCATAGAACCAAAGTACCTTGGTGAGTTTTTTTTTAAATGTTATTTTTACCTCCGACCTTGTGATTTTGTGATCACTAGATGAACAATACCTCATCCCTAAGCATATATAGTGACAAGAATATTCTTAGTGACAAGAATATTCTTATATTAAAGAATTATTCATGACAGATACAGTACCTCTTGTGACCTGAGAGCTATTTTTATGTACTCGTGGGTCACACAGTAGACATCACTCAGCTGGAGTTGCTTCTGTTGTTAATGAATGATGAGAATGTGAGATTTGCTGTGCTCCTTCGGGTTTTGTATTGTGTTAGCTTAACAATGAGATGGTACTCTTAGGTAACTATTGATGCTCAACAAAGGCTTTTCTTGTCTTTAAGTCCTCATTTTGTTTTCTTAGCAGAAGAAGAAAGTTTTTCGTTTCAAAGCCATCTTCTTTGTGTTTGTAGATGTTCAAAGCGAATGCTGGGTTAAACAGTTGCAAAAAACAAAAGGTTGTTTGGAAGTCTTTAGATTGAGCAAACTTCAAAATAAAACATTAAAACAGTGCTATCTTCTTTCATTATGCTTTCTTTGTGTTTTGCTTGCAAAAATTAATGAATTATTTTGATGAATAACCTTGATTGAAAGGTGAGTAAAACTGAGCTGACTGCTTGTTAATTAAAGTTGACATTTACGCATATTAATTATTCTTGATTTTACATTTTGTTTAGCTACAAATGATTTACATGCTCAAAAGTTGCTAGTCTACTTACATAACTCTTACATAACCTGACATCCTTACATATCCTGTCATATCTATGACATGTATGTTTCAAATGTGACGGAATAATATGATCTTAAAGATACCCCGCCATATCGTCATGGTAACAATTATCTGGATATAGTTGACCCACCATTTAAATGAAGGAGCTAAATGCAATTAAAGATTTTCGTTTCATATCATAGTCTTAGATGCTTTGATTTCATTTATTCAAATCTTACAAGAAATACAAAATTTCATGTGTGTTTCTTTCCACCAGGTGCTAGTAAGTATAGATGTTTACATTTCTGTTAGCATGGCTTTATACATATCCTCTAAAGCTAAATGTATGGTAAAAGAAATCCTCAAATATGCAAGTAGTGCAGTGTGCGGTCAAATAACAATTGTGCGGTTTAAATAGCTAATGTGTGGGTCAAAAAGCTATTGTATCCATCAAGTAGTTATAGAATGCAGGTCAAACAGTTGTTGTGTGGCCTGTGGGTCATGTAGCTATAGGGTGCTGGTCAAACAGCTGTTGTGTGGGTCTTGTAGCTAAGTAGTGCAGGTCAAACAGCTGTTGTGAGGGTCATGTTGCTATGTAGTGCAGGTCAAACAGCTGTTGTGTGGGTCATGTAGCTATAGGGTGCAGGTCAAACAGCTGTTGTGTGGGTCATGTAGCTATAGAGTGCAGGTCAAACAGCTGTTGTGTGGGTCATGTAGCTATAGGGTGCAGGTTAAAAAAAATTACAAGAAATTTTTTGGCATTAAATTGCAATTGAAGGGAAACTGCCTGTCTCTCTCATTCATTCTACCAGCCTTCATTTCTTGATGTAACAGCTGCTTTCTTATCTTTTCTGTGTTCTTTTTTTTTCATTTTCGAGAAAGCCCTCAGTATGGCTTTATTCTTGTCTGAAAGTAAAGCATTTGCTTGTATATTGTGATTCATTCATGGAAGTCAAGAGACATAATTTGAAACTCATTTGATAAATCCAGCATACAGTTACAAAACGACAACAAAAAAATGCATAGGGTAATAAGTAGGAAAAATAAAGGAATATATATATATATATTGAAAAACGTAGTAGTAACAATTTGCAAATTGAAATAATATAACAGGCAAATAAAAAAAAAACCAAAATGGTAGAGATCTTAATGACGATTGACTCAAGTTTAATTTTTCATATACCCTAATGGATTTATAAGTTATTTATTAAAATATATAAATAGAGGACGAATACACAGTGATTGATGCAGCACTTTTATTATTCACTCGTACCATATGCTCGGCATCTTTGGAATGAACTCACAAAAGAACAACCTACTCACAAGTACAGAGAAGAGCTGCTAGCTCTAGTGAAGTATAGTTACTTTATATGTGGTGCAGTATATATTTGTATCGGTTTTAACTGTCATATTACATCATATAATCACATAATGGCTTAGCTTCAGTTTAAACTTCTCTCCCATTTCTTGCAATAATGACCTACCCTTCACTTGATGTATTAACTTCTGTAGTATGTGCTGGATAGAAAAATGAACATCCTCATCAGATTTTAAATAAATACCCTTACACGATGCCGCATCCTGGGTTACAAGTGGGCCATGTGAATTGTGTGTAGATTCTGAAATACATCCCAGAATATGTTTGCAACCCTTTAACTTGCTTTTTATCTCCCTGTTGTTGTTGTTTGTGCCTTTGTTTTGTTTAATAATGTAATCACCCTTTATACCCTCAGATAAACTCATTTTAATCATTTTGCTGACATTAAGCATGTTTTCAGTTTGACCATGTAGTATGAAACTAATGGATGTACTCTTCATATGATTTCATATTTGCCTGTTGTAATGTATGTGCTACTTTGCCAGTGGATAAAGCCATGACTGTTCTCTATGGTACTTGAAGTGATAGTACTTAGTTGGCTTCTGCAGTATGTTGACATTATTTATAACATATTCTCTCTCTCTGTCTCACTCCCTTACTTATTACGTAGAGCCTTCATAGAGCCTTGAGACTTTTATGAATTTATAAAATGTTGTTTAACTTTTACAAACTGGTTCTCAGGAAAGTCAATCACTTTTGTAATCTCTTGGGGTAATATAGTTTTTCCAGAGGGTTGAGCCTCCTCGCCTTCTCAGGGCTAAACCTCGATGCCCTCTTAGAGTGTTAAACCTGTACACCTTTTCAGAGGGCTAAGCAACTATTCCTTCTCAGAGGGCCAAATCTCTTTGCCTTCTCAGAGGTCTAAGCCTCGATGCATTTTCAGAGGACTAAACCTCTATGCCTTTTTGGAGGGCTAAGCCTCTATGCCTTTTTCAGAGCACTGAGCCTCTATGGCTTTTTAGAGGACTAAACCTCTATGCCTTTTCAGAGGGCTTTGCCTCTATGCCTTTTCAGATTGCTAAGCCTCTTTTCCCTTTTAGAGCACGAAGCCTCTATGCCTTTTCAGAAGGCTAAGCCACTATGCTTTTTCAGAGGGCTACTTTCTAGACTTATTTGCTCTGTTTTTTACTTGGTTTTGATCAAGTTAAATGTCACCTTTGTAGGATGTTGGCTATGATTTGAAGTCCCAAGGAAAAAAGAGAAAACAAAAGACAAAAGCAAGTAGCTAAGTTTCAGTCAAAGGATATTTGTGATAACTATTGACAACAAACCTTAAATGTGATTAGCATCTGCTTAACATTAGAAGTCAGGAAGAGGAAAAAGGAGACAGGAGGTGAGAAAGTAGAGGAGGGTAAAGATGACAGAAAAGGGAAATGTCATTTAATAATGACCATCCATTCCGATACATACATGTTCTTGTTTCATATGCAGAGCATTGTAATTGGTCTGAGTCAAACAAGTTTGCTCAGACGACCAAACCAGCTTTGGAGGTCGTCCGTAGAACGACTACTTGTTTACACCAAATGCATATTGCATTGATGAACGATAAATTGGTATCACCCTCCGTCACTTTGGGAAAACTGTTTCTTACTGACATTAAAAAGAAAAATTAGTGGTAGGCTTGAAGGGGAGTTTTACTGGCCCAAAGTTAGTGTTCTGTTCACCAAGCTTACGCATCATCAAGCCTATGCATCATCAAGCCTACACATTGTCAAACCTACACATCGTCAAGCCTACACACCAAGCCTATAGTCTACATATTGGTCATCTCTGTTGTTTTGCTGCATTTTTCCGTACCACCAAAAGTTGATGTTCAGACAGTCTAGAGGAAGATCTGTTTGTCCGAGAGACAACCAGAAAAAATCGTTTGAATCATGTCCTTTTATGTCAATTGTTTCCTCACATTTTGTTCATTCATATGCTGTTTTTAATTACAGTACATCTCATGGTTAAGCAGTCATAGCTATTGAAAGTTACTGTTAGCGAACAAGTTAATGAATATGCAGAAGCTAATTGGAATAAATGGTTGGCATTTCTGGGCATTTTTACCAAACAACAAAGTGTTCAATGTCTCCATGTGCTCAACTGGTAACGGGTTACTCATTAGTCAATCTAATCAAAACTGCTCTCTTTCGTCAAAAAGACTCTTTCATTATATCAGCATAATCATCTGTTACGAAAATCAACAACTGCCGTGCTACTTTCATCAAACTGCCGTAGGTTGCTTCTATCCATCTTTACCAGTGCTCAAGAATTGTACTTTGAAAAGGTTGCTTGATACCTATTTCAAACTTTAAAAAAAAATATTGTCTTGGCAATCTTTTCAAAGCTAATGCAAAGAAAAACATTGCTGTAGTACCCTCCTCTTTCATCTTTAACTTGAACCTTGCCTATTAATGCTGATGAGGTGATATATTTAACTTTTTGTCAGGGTGGACAAGTGGAACTAATTTGATGTAATTGATCTTAAAATCTATAACTCATACAGCTTTGTCCAAATTTGTATTTTGATGCAGACATTAACATGCAGAGCTATACGTTATGCATTTGCAAACGTAACAATTTAAGGATGATATCATTTAAGCAAAACTATAATTTTGTGAACTATAAACAAAAACTATAAATCTGTTATATCGTTAAAAGTCACTACCATCAGAACTGGTTGTATTTCTATGCCACTTTCAATATTGTTTTTGGAGAAATGACCATTTAAACATCTGAGGCTTGTCATTGAAAGCGGCTGGATTGCTGAGCCTAACACACAGACAACCTGGTCAGTGCCTTTCAAGTCAATGCAATACTTTGATAGGAATACAAAAGAGATTTATGGCCGAAAATAGTATACTTTCAATCCATTTGAAATTTATCAAAGAGAAATTGTATTTTATGTCATCCATGGGTGCTCTGTTCTTCCAAGGGAGTTTACGACACGTTTCGGTCGGATGAATTAATTTATTACTATTTATAAAACAATAGATGCAGTTTATTGTAATTCTCCCTTAATTATCTACAACTTTGCTGGCAAATGAAATCCTCCAAATACTTCACTGATGTTTTAAGCAGTTTTTCTTCTTTTTGCTTTATAAGTTAGTTTGAACATATTGAAGATTCGAGTGATTGTGTGTCTTTTGCTCTAAAGGGTTTAATTTGTCAGTCACCTTTTCAGGTTTATGGACATCATTTTTGTTCATACTTTCTAATTCTATTATAATTAATTTGTCGTAAAGCGTAAACCGCTTTACGCATATTTTAATGGATGAAAATTTGATTTATATTCTTAGGGTTTGTGATCTTCCCTGGCAAGAACTGGGTGTTACAAACCAACAGTTGGTACGAGATACTGATCGAGGTCTACGACCGTGACAGCAACAAGATGTTTCCAGCTAACATTCCAGTAAGTACCTTGTCAGTTCACCCCCCCCCCCCCTCCGAAAGAGAATTGGTATTAGAGCCTAGTTACGGTATTCCTGCCGGTGTACACTATTAGACATGTTATCTTTGATATTTGATTTGATATGAGAGTTAACTGATTGCTCTTTAAGTTTCAGTATTGTAACTCAGTGAAGGAAATCATCATGTAGTAACAAGGGAAAATACAGACAAAACAATAATTTAAGTGTTGACAGGAATTCTACGTTAGACTATAGGTGTGAAAAGAGTAACTGATTGAGAAAGACAATGAAGGGAAATATCTTCTAAGTGTAGTAATATCTGTACATAAATATACCAGATGCGTGTCTTGTGGTATATGTATCAGTATCCACATAACACAAAGTGTATATGTATATGAACTAGATGTATGTCTTGATGTACACTTCTCATATTTCTCGAGGGTGTCCACATATCGTGTTGTGTATATGTAAATATACCAGATGTATGTCTCGATGGACGCTATTCATATTTCTAGGGGTGTCTGCATATCGCGATGTGCATAAATATACTAGCTGTATGTCTTGATGGACGCTTCTCATATTTCTAGGGGTGTCCACATATCGCAATGTGTATAAATATTCTAGATGTATGTCTTGATGGGAAATTCTCAGTTCTCATATTTGTCCACATATCGCGTTGTGTATATGTAATTATACCAACACACAGATGTCAGTGTTCATGTATATTTTGTTCCTCTTTAACTGTTTATAGCTCCCTATGAATCCTTGAGTGTGTTTAATAATTCACTACTTACTTAAGTAAACATCTTGCAGTGCGTGCGGCCATCATAAGGGCTAACTGGCCTTATTCTTCTCCCCTTGTATCCTCGGACAGAACATACGCATCGAAACCATCTTTCCAGAACTTTACTTTGAAGTGAAACGTTCCACCGAGAATGGCTCCTTTCATTACATACGAACCAAACAGAGCGGCATCACAGAGATAGAGGCATCTCTATTAGCTATCGTGAAACCTGTAAGTTAATCTGTCTTTTGAATGTAAAAACTGCTCTTCTTATCTGCTTTGATACCCTGACATCTCTTCAAAGTAGAGGAATTTATTGCAAATCCCTTTCATCTGACTTGGACTGGTCACATGTTTGTTGGAAATTGATACTTTTAGAACAGTTCATTTGCCAGAGGCACTCTATCACAACTTTTAGCAGACTGCCAGATATAAACTTCCTGCACGACATTTTCGAATGAAAGATACTTATCAGGGATTTCTGTCATGGTTTAAATTGATCATGTGCCAGAGTGGAATCATCACAGGGACTATCAAAGACCAGAGATCGTGAAAGTCACATGTAACTTCAGTATTGTGAGGTCGGCAAAGTTTCTCCCGAGTCATAAAATATCAGAGAGGACCTTTTCCGCTCATACCCGTGAAGAATGGGGTATCAAGTCGTGCGAATCAATCACTGATTACAAGAAACTTGACCTGGAAAACGGGTTGGAGAGTCAGACTTTATCGTTGGACAGTTAGAGTAAAACGTTGGGAAGTTAGAGTGGATAGTAAAAGTCTGGAAAGCATATATGCATGTCTGATTGTTGTTTGTATGGCTTGACCTGACCCATTATTACCTTGGCAACCATGGAATCATTAGAATGAGTATGGTAAGTCACTCCATTCTTTGATGAGAGGGATGTATGTTAGGATTTTATGTCTCCACAATGGTAGTCAGAAAGTGGTTTGTTTTGAATAAATCAAACCCGACTGCCAAATAGCGCTGCCATTACATTGTTGTTAGAATCATCATTGGTGGACGGTATCACGGTGGAGTTTATCAACCCAATTACCCAATGACTAGAGAGGCTTTCTGGCTAAAACCAATCTGTGACCTAAGGAGTTAAACATACCAGTCTCTTTGCCTCTTCTACAGGATGGTGAGAAAGTGTTGTTTGAAAATCCCATCAGTGAGTCCCAAGAAGTAGAAATATACGACGCTGTGAAGGTCATGCCAGCGTACCTCAGTTTTCCATGGTTACCGACAGGCAACAGACAGTACAGTTATCGTTTGGAAGTGAGTATCCCTCTTTTTGATTTCTGTGTAGTCGACGAACGTAACTCTTGAGTTTGATTATGATTTGAAGTCACACTGGGAAGTAATTGTTGTCAAAATTGAAAACGGCTTGTTAACATGAATTTTATGAACGAACAAACTCATATCTTAGCTCAATCATAAAAATGATTTTAAGCTATTTCACTGTTTCAATTTCTTTCAATCTTCAATCAGTAAAATTTTATCTTATTAAGTATTTCACGCTGGAAAGTGATAAAGATAAATCGGACCAGGTGTGTCAGATCTTTGGATGTCCTCTAAAAGATTTAAAAAACCCAAAAGACCATTTTGAAAGGATGAGATCCGAACTAGTGACCTCAGTATTGAAAATCGCTTAGCTCTACTACTTGATTTACTAATCCTACTGATGTTCCTCCTTAATCCAATTGTTTGGGGCACTGTCAAAAGCCACTGCAAACAATGTAACCCAGGGACCACACCCTAATTTCATTTGATACAGCTGAGAAAGTGACAGGGGAAGGGAAAGTGAATGAATTTTCACCTTTCTATGTAAGTTTATGAGATAGAGTAGTAATAACACTATCATTTTTACAAAATTTGTCATTAGTTTGCCTTTGCTTGACATTTTTCATTTTCATATTCTTCATCTTTCTTAATATTTCCCATGGGTTGTTGCTTATTTCCTAACTCCTTATGATCCTTCACTCGTTTATACTCAGGCGACAGGAGGAACTGGTACCTACATTTGGTCATCCTCAGACCTACCAGTGGCCAACGTTAACGTCCAGGGGACGGTGACAACGACAAAAGAAATGGGCGTCACCGAGGTCACTGCAGCGGACAGTAGGAACCCTTCTCATTATGGAACATGTATGGTAAGGACCATCCTCACAGTGACGGTCAAACTCATGTAAAACTGGCCGTATTTTGTATTTCGTATATGATCATCGTTATGGCGAGAATAGTACCATCATCTGTAAGAATCAGAGGAAACCTCACCTGATGGCAAACTGGAAATATATTTATCTTATTGAGGAAAAAAAGGAGTGTGCAATTCTAAAGAAAATTTGGATTTATTCTGTTCTCAGCGAGTTTCACATCAGTTCGTGATGACCTATTAGTTTGCATTGCTATGAATATAAACAATACTACAATGTAAATTAGCAACGTTGTCGGTGAAGCATGCGATCCTTATAAATCTCTGTTCCTTTCCTCTAAATTTTCTGTTTTACTTACATTTTCACAATTTATTGTAGGTCAGGTGGAGTAAAGAACCTGTAGTATTTGATACATGTAGGATCAGTATATGCTATACATATCTCACATAACTGCAGCTGTAATGCCCTATATGTCAGGGTTGGGTATGAAATTGATCCGGTGAAACTGCAGTGGAATTTATACCCAATCCACTTGCTGCAACACTTGAGGATTTACCAACTCTCGCAACAAAAATGTATATTTGACATTAATATGTGCGGAAGACAAGATCAGAACGTTTTACATGTTGTCCATCTGTTATACGTTGAAACTATTCTATCATAAGTAGGAGCTTTGATGCAAATTATGTAAGGTATACAGAATTGATATATTTCCTTGCTCAAGGATCCACGAGACCACATAAAACAGGGTTTGAAAACCTCCTCGTGAGTCGCAGAAGATTTTCTCGCTGGCAGCAAATTGCCCGTCTGTGCCTCACGTAATACATTTGCTCTGCATCATCAGTGTTTTTGTCTCTGTTTATCTTTTATTTTTAGGTCTACGTCCAAACTCCCACCGAGATGCAGTTCATCGATGGTCAGGTGGAGGTGATGGTTGGGGACGAACTTCATCTACCTCTGGCGATGTTTGGAGAGGTTTTAGAAAGTAAGAATTTAAATCTGTTGCATATTCATGGTGGGAGTTTAAAGGAGCATACAAGGTAGTAGGGTTGTAATTAGTCTCTCCATTTGAAGATTGATTGGAATCATTCGTAGTGAATTTCCCTGTCTGAATTTTTCCCAGGGGGTCTTAGCTTGGTCAAAACACTAATTAAGAACTCTTTGCAGTCCTTGTTAAACTACTGTGCACATTTGAAGGATTGGCAATGAGATGATTTCCCTCCCAACAGAAGAAAGTACAGAATCCTCATTGACTTTCACTTACAGGTACAAAGAAAGAAACAAATAACCAAACCATAAATTTGATTTCCATATAGGTAGTGAACCCTATTGCTGGCAGAAATTTTTGTAATCCATTTCAGATTTTCTGGCAGAGCAGTTTTTTCAGTCTTCCATTTTAAGATATTTATGATATTTTATTATATAATAAGATTTAGTCCCTTGGGTTTAGAACTGAGAGGTACTGTATGTAAAAGCCAAAAGCAATGTAGAAAAAATATTCTAACCTATTTTTGCTATCTCGCATATATTTGGCAACAGTAGCAGAGTCTTGTTACATGTCTAATGAAGTGACTTCAGTTGTCTGCTAAGGTTTATAACGATAAATCTTTGGACATAATAACGTTCTCATGGTGTGATGAAACAGGCCTCTTATTTGCCATATTTGCTCATGTAATATAGTATTTAATAGCTGTACATAACAAGACCGTATCCTGTATGTATTGGCACTCTCATTACATGTGTATGACCTTTGACATTTAAGATGGTTGAGAGCAATTAGGGCATGGTTAAATTTGTCTTGAATTGTATATATTGCTAATAATGTAAATTTGTTCAATGGCTTTACGTATCGAGACCATCTTTACGTATTATGTCGTGACACCCCCTCACATGTTTATGACCTTTGACATTATTTCAGATGGTAAAAAGGTCAGGATTAGCATGACTGACTGTAGCATGGTTGCATTGAGATCCTCCATCGCCGATGAGAATATCTTTGAACCGATCGACTCCAAGGAGGATGTCGAGCTGCCCCCAGGTGCCTGTACCTTCATCCACGTCAGGGCCCTGAAGCCAGGCCACACCCAGGTCCGGGTAGTGCTGGACCAAGTTAAGCCACCCGTGGAAGCATTGGTCACCATCGCTGCCTATAAAGAGTTACTGGTTTGTACTGATATCTCTCCCATTCTCTTGTTCAGGTTTGGTAGTTCTGCCATTTTGTGCCCAGTTTTCCCCCTCACCCCCCCATATAGTGCCCCTCCCCCGCTTCCATAATAAAGTTTCAGCTGCATCTTGGTGATTGTCATTTGCCTGTTCATTTCTTCATTGGCTCTATCAGTTTTGTCTTGTGGACTTTGAACTTTCATATTAAAATATTGCCGTTTGAACGATAGTGAAATAGTGTTTTCTGTCACAGGAACAAACAAAGGATTTTTCTTCCTTTCATGTACAACATACCTTGAGCGACCCCCCAAAATATGAACAACAAGGAGCAGCTTGAAGTTTTCATTTATTCAAACTTCATGAATGCCCTTTTCAAGTAAATGATCATCTTCTTGTTCATATTTAGCAATTTGGGATAGCTTCATTATAATTAACACTGGTTCTTATCCTCGCAGGCATTGGACCCAGATTCTGTGGCAATTGTGACCCCCGGGTCATCGAAAACAGTCGTTTTCCAAGGAGGACCTCAACCATGGGTCTTAGATCCCACTCAGTACTTTGAACGTCTCAACGGAGAAAAGGCAGAACATGTTTTAATAAACCATTTAAAATCTTCGAGAGGTTAGTTAGATTAAGTGATGAAAATGCTCTTCTTTTGAATAGAAAGATGGATGTTATTGCCCATTTTTTGGGATGATTTTGACATGAAATAACTTCTTAAAACACTTGTTTCATACTTATTAAATTGCTCTGTTCTTGGAGGTTTGGATTGGGAAGCAACCAGTGGCTTCTGATCATTAGAGATAATTATTATCCCAATTGTTTAATTTTTTGTAATAATAAAATATAATTTATTTAGGAATTGAAATTTGTGTAAAAATATTTTTCTGGGAAGAAATTTTGTTCCTGTAATATTCAAAAGCTTGTTTGCAAACTGTTGTTCATGAGTTATGGAATTGGAATTCCTTTGTTTCTTAAACAATATGTTGGTAAGGGTTTCTGAAATTGCATTGACGTATCAATCACAGGTACTTATTTGATCTAAAGTGAATTTTAAAAATGGAAAAAAAAAAAACTTTGAGTACTTGCGCATCTTTGAATATTCAAGTTAAGAAAGGATTGGTACCTTCAACGTCCTGTTGGGGTCTGTTTATTTTTCACCAGGGTGAGGAGAAAATCAGTCATTGTTTTCATTTTAATTGTAGCAGCTGTACACGACTGTATTTGTTGTTGTTTGCTAGAAGTGGTTTTACTTCCTATAGGTTTTCCAAGTGTAATAATGACAAGAAGCACTGTGTCCAGGTATCTATAATATTCAATGTACTGTCATCCTCTGCTGTTTAACATAGCGACCATCCTCCCATCTCTGACCTCATAATTTCTCCCGAGATTGCAATTTGTCTGCACTGTTTCTCTTCATCCGCTTCTCTTCAGGGTCAAGAGGTCTCCACGTATTTCAAGTGGTCTGCACGAAGAGAGGCGAGCAGGTCCTGACGGCCGAGGTAGGGAACGGTCCCACCTCCAGAAATAAATACCCAGCTATCGCCAAGGCCTTCGTTCAGTTCAGATGCGCAAACCCAGTCAGTCTGCAGGTGTTACCCCTGTTGGTGAGACCGGACGATTTGGACGAACCCTGCCCCGTCAACCTCGATGCTAATGGACAGGTAGGCTGGACATGTTTTTTACTATATTTGTTCATTCCCACCCACCTGGTGAGAACTTTGTGAAATGCATTAGTAGTGGAATGGTACAATGCAGCAAAGTTTGGATGCATTGAAAACCTCATGTCTGCCTCACAGTCCGTTGAAACTAGTCCCCCCCCTCCCCCCGCCCACTCTTATTCCTCCAGACCTAGTGCTGACTATATGAATATTTTCCATGGGACATTAAAGTGCCATTTCTTGCTGATAATGTACGACTACTAATAGGCTTTGGAAGTGTGTGATACTATTGGAAAAATAATCTGCCTTTATTAAAGATTATGAGGGACATTTGTATGAATTTTCAGCAGAGAGTTCTCCCACTTTAGTCTGGAATCATCCCACCTGAACATCAGTAATGTATAGTGTGCATTACATTTTTCTGTGTGGGTTCTGTAAAGTGAAAAACCTAATTTTTGTCTTAAGTATTCATATAACTCTAGCTGGTGATGTCGCAACGCCGACTGACGCGAGGGCTTTGCAAGGTCTTATTGGTCTTTGCAGAAATTTGCAATTCCTTTAAATCCACAAAGTTGACCAAAACAAGACTTGACCGTTCGTTCACATTATTTCCTATAAGAGCTTTTGAAACAAACAGAATAAAAAGTTTGAATTGTTTTTGAAAAAGGTTGTAAACTGCAAAATGAACAGAACAGAACACTACTTTCACCAAAAACATGACCTTGAATGTATTTTCATTTTCTCAGATCCCCGTTATGAATAACAACGAGATCGAGTTTGAGGTCAAAGCCGTAGACGGACAGGGCAACTTCTTTGACAATTCTTCCTCTCTCATAATTAAGTGGAGCAGCACAAATAACAACTTGGCCAGTTTCGATTCCTCCATCATGACCTACGCTGACCTGGACGGGGACGTGATCGGTTCAAGAACCCTGAAAGGTCCGTCTTTTTTTTTTGTTCTCCTAAGGTGGCTTTGAAAAGGGTGACTTGAGGCACAAAATTAATTTGATAGTTGTCGCTAGAAAATCACAGCAATCAGTCCAGTTTGTATTTTCTATACATACCACTAGTAGTAGTATTTGGGAAATGACCCATTCAAATGTCTGGGGCTCCAGATTATATCTTAAACACTTGAGTTCAGTTATAGGGAATGCTTTTGCTGTTCATCCCATGATGCAATGGGACATTGTATTGGCTAGTTGCTCCAGATTATCTCTCGCAAGTTGTGTTTAGTTACGGGGAATAACTTAGAATCTTTTTATTGTGTAAATAACAACGTGGAAGTTTATGAATTTCGTCAGTAAATCTAATTGTGTTTGTTTTTAACAGCACTAAGTGAGCTTCCCCAAGCAAGTTTGTGAAGGTTTGTATAGCATTTTGTAACAACGTGGAAGTTTATAAATTTTGTCGTATCAGAAAATGTCAGGAAATACAAGTTTCTAATTATGTTTGTTTTAACAGCACTTGGTGAGTTTATCCATAGCACTTTGTTATGCTATGATGGAAATAGTAAGTTCTACGTTGCATTTGCCGTAGCAAGTTTGTGGACTTTTGTATAGCATATTGTGATGCTATGCCCGGTAATGCTATGCAAATGAGTTATATCATATGGTCTTTATTGTCAGTTTTTAATTTTATTTGGTATTTACAGCGATTCAAGTTTGTAGACTGAGTACGAAAGAAGGTCCAGTGACCCTGACTGCCACCAGTAGCTCCTACGATACCGGTCTTTTACAACAACACGGCATTAAGATGTCGAGTAAAGTGGAAATGCTCAGCACTAGCGTGGATCTGATGCTGGTCAGCGAGGCACGGATCGAACCCACAAAGCTGTCCATCTTTAACCATCCTTCTAATAAGGTATTTACATACATCAGGCCAGTTTAGTTTATAAATAAACATCTACTTTCACACACCTTGGTGATCAAACCTCCTTGTGTCATTTCATACAAACAGAGAAAGCGGCAAGAAAGGGAGTTCAAGAGAAATTCAGCTTTTTCTTGTTGCAGATATGTTTAAAGCAAACTGAGAACCAAACAGTGATTGACAAATAAAACCTACTGGGTTTACTTTTCTATCTTTTTCTTTGTGTTTTGTGTCCTTTTCTTCTTCCTTCCTTTCTTTTGTTCTTCTTCTGTTGTGATGGCCGAAGAGGAGGAGGAGGAGGAAGGTGCCACCATTAACAGCATCATTCACGTTGGGAGGTTGGGAGGTGTTTGTCGTATACATCTCCATCGTCTGAGAAAACTTGATATTTGTGTTTTCATCTCCTTTCATTGGCATGATGCACATTAAGGCAACTGTATCAAAAGTAGATCACTGAGGAGGATGCAGTATCGTGCTAGGCTGTGTCATTTGTGCTGTGCAGTTTGCAAACTGGTGGCACCGGTTCCAAACCGGTGCAAACTGGTTGCAAACAAGGCACTGCTGGATTGCCAAGATGATATCTGTTGTTTAAAATCAATTCAGTCTTGCTGCAGTGGATTTTACAGCTGTTGCAGCTTTCATAGTTGACCCAGCGACTGAACCATATCCCATACGAAATGAACGATATTGTCAGTGGAAGCTCTTCCTGTCACGTGATATGGACGCAGCATTATTTGAATCTGTCAAATTGATTTTTATATTTATTGCAATTAATAGCTGATTTAAGTTTTGTTTCATACAGAGGGAGACAAATCGGTTTCTTTTTTTTTCTTTAACAGGCCGAACTGAAACTTCTCGGTGGTTCCAGTCATTTCCTCCTTCGACCGAATCCTCCGGGATTAGCAGACGTCACTTTCATCGAAAAGAAGAAGACCATCAAAGTGGTACCACTCCACGACGGCAAGCTGACAATCACCGCCATCGATCTCTGTCTCGCCACTACCCATCATGCATCAGCAGAAGTCAATATGGCCGGTGTTCACACGATACAGCTGCTCGTTGTCGATCGGGTAGGTAACCTTCGTCTGTAATGGTGCACGGTTTTTGTGTGCAGTTTCATAATTCACAAAAACAGACCTGTGGTCAATCATATTGAAGCTGTGACAATCCGATTAAAGATGAACTCTGTTTGGTTGTCATGGAAATCCTGCTGGGTTGGAATCGATCTGGCAAAGGAACATATATTTTTACCTAGATTTTTGCAGGGCAGGTGGTGGAGTCAAACTAAGTTGGGTGGAGAGGGCTCTTTGCCCAGGAGGCCATCAAATGTATTACTGATGTATGCTAGTATGGTAAACAGTAATGACAATGAAACAAATTATGTTGCTGCATTTTGCAAGTTCTGTAGTTCACCATTCTTTCGGTAGATTCTATTCCCCTTGATTGGTACATATTGCGTTGCTTATTAAATATGACGAAGCATTCATTCAGTAATTGATTTTTAAGATGAAGTCAGTGTCGTTCTTGTGAGCATAATTCTCTGTATTGCTTGCTACAGGTTCAAGTCGAGCATGACATCATTGCAGAGGTCAGGGTGTTGGATTCCACCGGTCAGCCTCTTTCCGTGTCATTTTTCCCGCTGATGAATCTCAAACCAAACGTTGAATCTGATATTATTGAAGTCAGGTGAGCAGATTCATAGATCAAGTGACTTCTTTATTTGTTTGTAACGAATCCATCCTTTCCTACCTTCAGCCATTTCCTCTTTCTACCTTCCCAATCCCTATCCCTCCCAACCCCCTTGAATATCCCATCCCCTTCCCCCATCCTCTCCCTAAACATCCCCTCACCCACCCCTGTTACCTCCCCCTAGATTTTATTACATGAGCTTTAGTTACTGTTACAGCCTGACCATGATCATCATTCCCTTATGTGTTGTATTTCTTTAAACATTCCTCACACAGACCAGACCAGACTAAGCCACCAGACCAGTATACATCTTACTATACTGTACATGGTGCTGTTCTGGGTTTCACCAATCTAGCATTCACTGCTACATCTAAGACCGGTCAGCTGGTTTCTAGCCGAGTCAGGGACATCCAAGTCTTCCCACCGTTGAGGTTGTCTCCTCGTAATGTTACCTTGATCGTTGGGCAGTCATTCCAAGTGAGTTATCTTCCATTGTTTGCTGTCATGTCATGAAATAATGTGGGATGTATCCCTATCTGGTTACTCCTGTATGCTCCTCTTAGGCATGACCAGAAAGCATGCCTGGACTTGTTTGGCTTACTGGTTTCCCAAGATGCAGCAGTAAGAATAAGTTGATGGATCTTTTGTAAAAGGTTGTACAATTTCCTGATGATGTGATACACTATCAAGTTTGTGGTGCATGTTGGGAGATTTTCACTTGAAATTGGATGTGGGCAACACCCAAATTCTTACATGATATCCCATAGTAGTCTGGCAGCAGCACTCAAACACTTACATGATATCCCATAGTAGTCTGGCAGCAGCACTCAAACACTTGCATGATATCCCATAGTAGTCTGGCAGCAGCACTCAAACACTTACATGATATCCCATAGTAGTCTGGCAGCAGCACTCAAACACTTACATGATATCCCATAGTAGTCTGGCAGCAGCACTCAAACACTTACATGATATCCCATAGTAGTCTGAAATGGTAGTAAGAATTTTTGCTTTGTAACAAAAAACCAGCTTCACAATTAATGCTTTTGTTCCTCTTAATATCACAGATCCGTAGTCTTGGAGGTCCGCAACCCCTATCTGAAGTGGACTATTCTAACTCTGAAAAACAGATTGCTGAGATCAGTGGGTCCGGCATCATAGAAGCCCAGGCCGTTGGTAACA
>JAIPMN010017849.1:1872-16432 GCA_020650975.1 Apostichopus californicus
ACACACACACGCGTTATGATAGACCATATATAGTGTATATATATAGATACATTAGTGAGAGAGGAAATATGGACACGTCAAAAATGGAGTCGTCGGTGTAAGGGGTAGGATGAGGCACACCCCCCTTCCGAAATCCTCGATCCGTCACTGGCTACCCGGCCATGAGTATATAATAGGTATCAGCGCTGTAATGATGTCACTGTTCCTCTTTCTCTTCCCGGTGTCTTGGCGTTTTTCTTCTGCTCCCTCCTTTCCTCCCTTTCTCCTTTTTCTCTCTTCTTTTTCTTTTCCCTTCCTTCCTCCTCTTTTTTCCCCTTCTTTTTTCTTCTCTTTTTTTCTCTCCTCTTTTTCTTACCCGGGGGGCGCGCGCCCCAACGCCCCCCCTGGATACGCGCCTGTAGTCCATCGATTGGTTCTTAGTATATTTACATCGATTAACGGCATTGCAGACACTTTTCAAAGGAGACTACTTCGTAATATTCTCAACATTAGATGGACCAATAACAAATGGTTATCAAACGATGAGTTCTACAATGGAACCAACCAAACACCTTGGTCATCTATAGTCGCACATAGAAGATTGAGATTTTTCGAACATGTAGCAAGACTCCAGGAGGACGCTCCAGCAAAGGTTGCTTTAAGAGAAGCACTGAGACATACTGCTAAACCAGTAGGAAGGCCCGTGACTACCTTGCTTGCAAAAAATAAAGTCGCAATTTAAGGACGTTAATATTAACAATTTCGAGGAAGCAAGAAACCTTGCGCAAGATCGTGATACGTGGCGGAGGTTAATCACTGAGCATGTCGTATAGACGAGACTCAACTTACTACTACTACTACTACTACTACTACTACTACTACTACTACTACTACTACTACTACTACTACTATTACAAACCCCATCATTAAAGACTGTCCCAACAGACAGGGAAGTGACGTTACACTATCAATATACATACTGTTTATCGATTCGATACAGTTTCACATCGGTATTATATACTTGATGAGGTAACGATGAATACTTTACTCCCTATAACGCGTAGTATCTGTCGCAGTTTGAACTTAACATTTTCTTTGAATTTCGCTGAGATGCTAAAATGTCCTAAAAAGATTCAATATGTTTGAGTGAGGCAGCTTACTGTGTTTCTAAGAGTATCTGTTGACCTTGCAAGTAGTAGTTAAGAGAGCAATTCAGAGTAGATACAATTCAATTAGTCTTCTTCATCGGTCAACGAGTAAATTCCCAAAAAATATCAATTAGGTTTTTTTTTTTAATATTGAATATTGAATGTTCAATGTTCTTACTCATTAAATAAATATGATGCTCAAGAGAAAGTATTCATCCTTCCCTTGGATCAAGTGAACTGCCATAGATGCACATATGTGCAGGCTATGGTAGTCTATTATAAAAAAAAAGAAGTTATCGTGGTTATTCAAACTAGATACGTGTTTCTTTAGTTAAGTGGAAATGAGCATTTGTCATATCGTCACCAGAATTGTTACTGAATCATAACCGCAAAACTAGGGACCTGCTTTTAATTATATCAGTTGGGAAGTTCTGGACCGGTAAAACGGCCGGTTATTAACAGAGTGCGCACTGCAATTATGATAAGATCGTAAGATCGGCTGCGATAGCCTAGGCTCGCATTAAAATTCCGTTATCAGAAGATGTAAGCAAACAGAAACAAAGGGACGTTACAATGTTCTGTTCTATTTCAATTCAACAATTTTTGTAATAGTTATAAAATTGCTGCTGATTTTTCTGTTTAGTTCGTGTTGTAGTTTTGTCATTGCCTTATTGATGATCTGAAAGACAAACAACGACACAAAACATAATTTATATTGATTTGGTATTGTTACGAGGGCCCATTGTAGCCTAACGCTAGTCACTGCTAGTGAGGAACCTAATGTTATAATATAGAAAGTATTTGAAATGGCCTACGTGACAAATCAATATTTGAGAAAGTAGGTCGGGTTACCGTGTCAGAATGTTATTTATGTAATGAGCAATACACGATTGTTCTGGTATATTCCTTATGATGGCACGCTGGTCTCGGTTCCCGTCGGTTTACGTGGAATTCCGTTGTACGCTGTGCACGCATCTTCGTGGATTCTCTGGAATGTTCGCGAGATATGCAAAGGACTTCCGGGAACGAAGAAACTGGGTCGAATTGTTACTCAGGTGTATCGAGAAAGATCTAGGTGATTCTTGACATGGCGAATCGTATAAAAACCCGCCCCAGATCGGAAAGTCTCTCAGTTTCTGAACGAATACAAGCGACGACCCATATTATACCATTCTACTATATATCGTCAGTGCTCAACTGCCAGTTGTTTCTGAGGGATTGAGATATCGATACCAAGATTGATTTCTACACTTCCATTCAGAAGTTTGAAGAGGACTTTGCTGTGAAACTACAGTTTTCCAGTCTTTATTTCGGAGAAGGTGAAGAATTTCTGTCTCCGTTGAGGAAGTTCGTTACGCCAGGAGTTGGTGGCTATAAAGCTAATATTGGACTGACTCTGGTAATATTTAGTCGGCGAGAAGTTCGACTTGTGCTTCACTCGATTGTGGCTGGAAGTCCGTCTTCTATTTTGGAGCATCGCCGGAAAGAAGGTGATTGCTGTTTCTGGGATCGCGAGAAACTTCGTCGAGGACCAGTGAATTTCGCGGTACAACGGACCGAGAATCGTCGTCATCAAGGTCGTGGCCGCTGAGGGATATCGCCGTTGGAAGAGACCAGCGTGTTTTACAGTGTATCCTATCTTGTTAAGTTTGTGAGTAATGTTCTATATATTTGTAATTACCACTTGTAGTTGTTGGTTCAAACTCCATTGTTCAATATAGTTTACGTTCTCATTCAAATTCTCTAGACTCGTCAATTTGTCTGTGTTCCTCTCAAGAACGAACCCAGGCTTGTGTCTCGTTAAAAATTAATTATCGAGACCTCTCGCAGTCCAACGTAACACCATTAATAACGATCTTTTTCTGTATATATGCTAACGTTGTATGTCAACCTTGTATGCTATCATTGTATGCTAACGTTGTATGCCAATCTTGTATGCTAATCGTGTGCATGCCAATTAACTCAGTTGATGTCTGTTGGTTCCGTACTGTCGCGAATGTAAGTTTCAGTTTTGTTTCTTCATTAAGACTACCGATGCTCTCACATGTTGAATACGAAGATTCCATTGATAAGAATCTTTGCTTTATATATGTTAATGTATTAACTTGCATGTTATGTTATTCATTCTATATAAAAGCCAAGCGTGGTTCATTCCAAGCAGACCAAGAAAACAATTTACGTGATGCAGTTCTCTTTGCGTTTGTCAGTCAATTGTGTTATTTTGTAGTTGTTAGGTTTGTCGATTCCCGGGGACCGACATTACGTTACCGACCTACTAAACTCAAGTCAAAAGTACGTATTGAAAACAAGAAAAATTGTAATTTCTTCATCTCAGCAATATATATTAATTACTAATCAAGTTTGTGACTTTGATTCATTTGTCTAACCTGTCATAATAGCAGGTTTGCTTTCTTTATTAAGACTACCGATGCTCTCACCGACCTACCAAAGTCAAGTAAGAAGTACGTATTAAAAACAAGCACATAAATCAGATTTTTTTTCCAACTCAGCAATATATATTAACTAATTATTCAGTTTGTGACATTGATTCATTTGCCTAACCTGCCATGATAGAAACATTTATTAGCATAGCTAAGTTTCTGCATACAACTACCGCAGCCTACCGCAGCCTACACGTCTATTGCAAATAGTCTGCAGATCCATAGGAGTGGCTCATGCATATATTTCGTGAATCTAATATTCTTTCCTGGTAGCATTTATATCCATTACAGTAAAACACATACACAGACACCCTCACACGCACACATACACACATACACGCATACACACATTCGTACATACACACATACTGTCGGTAGTTTATGTAAACTTTGGAAAAGATAACCCATCAAGAGAGAGTGCCTATAGTACATATTATATATATATATATATATATATATATATGTATCCGGCTGCAAAACTTTACAAGGAAACATGCATCTTTTTTGCCTCTCCTTGAACTGTTGATGTCCTCTCCCCCACCCGCCCCACTCTCCACCTAACTTGGAATTCCTGGCTATGAAGGCCTGGGCAGAACTCAGAAAAGTACACAGTACAGATAACTGCAAATTGTTGTACACAACATAAGGGAACTGAGTGATCAAACAGTTGGTTTTATTCAATATCCGTTAATAGCTTGCCATGAAACATTACGACGCCACAAATCTTCATTTTTAGTTGAAATAATTACATCCCAAGCATTGAATATAAACGTTACACCCCTCCCCTTTCCCACCATCCAACCTCTTGGCAGAACTCATGCTTTTAATGTAGATGATCAGTCAGGGAAACTTTGTCTAGTGAAGAAATATATGAAAGGTTTGACTATCTTTTGGTAACCACCGAGGATCTGTACATAGTTAACTTAATGACGCAGCACTACCATGTGTACATATGCATACATGTCAGGGTATAGAGGGATGGGTGTCAGGGTTGAAGAGGCCGGGGTCGGGAAATGAGCCCAATGGAGCGAGTAGTAGCTAATGGAGACATTTCCTTTAACTTAATAGCTAAATCCTCTCCGCAGAACACACGACAACCTTCCAAGAGATGAACGTACAGCACTCTCCCCACTGATGTCTCGCAGTGACATCATCATTAAGCCAGCCGACAAAGGTTCTGCAGTTGTCATCCAGGATCGACAGGATTACATCAAGGAAGCCATGCGTCATCTCTCCAACAGTGATATTTACACTCCTCTTGATTCTGATGCCACAGTTATTTTCTCCCAGCAGATAAACCAGCGGAACCAGATCTCTAAGAAGGCTGTTTCTTTCCTTTCTCTGACAGACTGTAAGGCAGCCAGGTTTTATCTCCTGCCCAAAATTCACAAGCCTGGTAACCCTGGTAGGCCTATCATCTCAGTCAATGGTTCCCCCCGCCGAGAAGATATCTTTGTTTGTGGACCATGGGGAAAAAACAGTCTGGTAAGTTACTTTGAAATATCATGACATATCTTTTGTGAGTTTGACACCGGCATTGACATTTTTCGACAAATCTGCAAATTGCGCGTGGAAGATAAGGAAAGATTGACTGGGCTTTCAGCTAAGTAACATACTGGAATGACCGAACTATATGTCAAACTGACGTCAAAGATTGCTTCTGCAATATTATTAGGGTGATAGACTGATTGGCTGGTAGTTCTCAGCGATAGTGTTGTCTCTTTTCTTGAAATTTGGTATTTAAGCGGTTTCAAGAGCATCAGGGTACGTCCCAGAAGTGAAAACCCGATTGAAAATGTAACAGAGTATCGAGGCAATGACGCGAGCAATGATGTGAGAAACTTGTAAGATGTCATCATTTTTTAACTTTTAACATCCTCTTTGGGATTCCAGTACCTGGAAACCACCTTACTATAACGGTATAGTATAGCTCACCAGCGACGTAGCCAGGAATTTGAAAGGGGGAGCACATTTTGTGATTGATACGGTGGAGGTGTGTAATATTGAGATATTTTTGAAAAATTGAAAGTCCTTAGATGCGATCTGGTGCAATGTTTTGCCAGTTTCATCATGACCATATGATATCATATTATCAGCAGATTTTGTTTCCTGTTTGAGGTTTTTGCATATATTATATCAGAAAGACAAACATATATAGTGTTCTGTTACAATTTTCTAGTAATGATTCTGGTTTATTGTCCAATGTCTGGACTTTAATACATTTGACGAACTTAACTGATGGACAATATAAACTTTCATATTTTGTAAGACAGCCAGATGTGCAGTGGACTAAAAAAAATATCGTTATCGCAGTGGATTAGCAGTGTAATAATTATTTATAGGAAGTGCGTATCACGTACGATTGCTAGCTTACCTTTATAACATGCTGTTCGTGTAACAACCTATAGGACGAAGCATAGAACGGATGAGAACGCACGTTGTCGACGTCGTTGTGCAAACGGTTCGTGACACTACATCGAGTGCGGTTAGATAGGCAATATGTATTTTATAACGCAGTGGCCAACTGTTGGCTCGTAATATGCTTTAGTCTAAATTTAGCTAATTGCATCTGCCAAACTAAGTAAAAAGCTAAGTAGCTGAACCAGTAGGCCTGAATGTTACTACGATTATATTGAGTTAACGGAGCTGACGATTCAAGATCAAAAGAGCACTTACAAAATACCATGCGAAAAAAAACAAAAGTTTTTAACATTTTTTTTCGACATTGCAAGGGGGGCCGACGCTCTCCCTGCTCCCCCTGGCTACGTCCCTGTAGCTCACTAGCTTGTTTGATCAGTTAATGCGCACTGGTTACAATATCCTGATTGGCGGTTTGTATTAGTAATTATTTGTATGTTAGGGATTAGGGTTAGTGTTAACCAATTAGGGAAATTCTTGTAAACCAGTGCGCATCGACCCTTTTTTTTCTGTGGTGACAATACAAACATGATAGTGTTGCTGTGTTTTTAAGCCCAACAACCGACCAAACACGAGAAAGGATAAGATATGTATAGCTGATAATAAGTTAATGGAAAATTCATCAAGTCAATGTGATTATGCCTAGACAAAAAGAGAGACAAAAGTAAAGTTTGCCCGAACAATCGAACACACAGATTCAGTATTAAACAGTAAATGTGTGTTGTAGTCTTGTAGAGCAGGAATTATATATTTCGACGGTCGTTAACATGCGTTTTCAGTACAATTCGACTACTGTAGATGTCTTCTCGGCCTATGCGCTATGTCACGTCAGGTTTTACAGCAACTACAGCCTACTGCCGATCCGCGGTCGAAGGGTCGTTCATGAGTGGTTATCATGGAGATTCGAGACTATTCAGACCAATAATATATTTTTCGCACATGTAATTTTTTTTCGTCACCCAAAAACCCACAGGGGAGGGCGACGGGGGGCGACAGGCTTTCATGGGAGCTTTCGCCCTCTTCCCACGCCACCCCTCGTGGCTAAGCTACTGATATCTAGCGATATCAAAAGATGAAAATCCCAAGATCTTCCCTAAACTGAAGGCAGATAGAGAATCGAAACCTTGTGTAATGAACTTGAAACTGCGTCTTTAGAAATGAAAACAATGTGGGGTATTGCACAATAAACAGCTAAAAGTTATTTATTTCAGTCTCATTTCAATTATTCGAATTTGTTAAGCAAACAGCAAATATCACATCATATCAGTGAGCATGAAAATTGCGTTCCAGGATGAACAGCCTCCAAACTGTCTATGTGTGTAGTGTTCGGTTTCGGAAATATCTGGTACTTTTATTTCCTTCAACGAAGTTTATAGTAGCCGTTATTATCAAGAGGTTTTAATATTTGTACACCAATAAATTAACTGTGTCTGAATTTTCGAAAATTCAACATTCTTAATTTTATATATTTTATATATTTTTTCCTCTACTCGTGCAATTTTGACCGGTCTGTTAGGGATTAAAGGTTTTGTTATCTATATGTGTTGTCCATAGATGGAATTTTGTGCAGTGGAAATATTTTGAAGTGAATTTATTCACGAGGAAAACCTTGAAAAGTGGGGCTGACGGGTATTGTGGGCCGCGACGTAGAGTCACCTATAAAAGCAATGATCCAAAGGAGATACGATAAGGTCGACATGATGTGTGACTGGTGACAATCTTCAAATAGGTTATGGACGGAAAAAAAACTATTGGGAAAAACTTGGTTCACAGGCAAAAGAATACATCTGGTTGGTCATTTTCAAGCCCAAGAAGTGCCATTTCCGGTGATCTGGGGGCTATCAAAACCAGAAATGTTATTGTACGCTGCGCTCAAACCAATGGTGGCGCTCCGCTTAGATAGTAATTCGCCCCCCCCCCCCCCACCCGCATTAGAAAATCCTGGATACGCGCCAGCTAAACTACATCCTTATTGCAAATGACAATATCTTAAGACAACTACAATTATAACGTCTTCTCAAACTGAAGCATGTAAATGTATTTCTGCTTCCGCATTTTATTGCAAGGGTGCTTTCAGATAACGATAGCGTGTACACCGGTTGTATGTTACATTACTATAACACACTCGCAACGTAAGCTCGGTTCTCACCAATTGGCAGGTTTTACTGAGTGCGAGGACATTATTCATTATGACTGGTAAGTTTGTAAATAGAACAGAGATAGTGAAGACGTTGATAAAAGTAGTTAATTTGAACTCCTTTATGAATATAATATCGCAAGACTGTTTATAATGCTGAAGAAACCAAGTGTAGTTAGTTACTTATGATACATAACTTATACCACGTGATATTGTAGATATTGTACATATGGTATGTAACATACAATGACAGGCCTTGTTCAGGGCAAAAGGCGAAACCTTGGCTCTGCCACTGGATACTAGGCGGAGAACTGCACTTCATACATATGACTCCGTGACTACGGGAAACAACTATTACGATGACGATTGCAAGGACGATGAATACAATGAATATTTTTAAAACTTTAAACTTAATGCACATGGCTAGCCTGTAGACTACGTTCATCATGCAGTTATATCACACTTCATTGTACAAAGGAGGATGCCAAACAATTGCTTACACTTGAACTGTTATATGTGTGAACTGTTGTATGTTGTACCAGGTATGGTTTAACTCGACGATGATCACGCAATCACAGTCTCGATACAATTCCTTGTATCGAGACTGGGGTTGAGAGCGGATCAGTCGTTCGGTAGTTTGGTTTTCGTGCCCAGGTTCTTTCCTGGGTGACTTATCTTAAAAAAAAGTATGGCTTAACTACAGTGTATGTTGTACCAGGTATGGCTTAACTGCAGTGTATTAGTATGTATGGTTTAACTACATGTGTATTTGTAGGTATGGCTTTAACTACATGTGTATTTGTAGGTATGGCCTTAACTACAGGTGTATTTGTATGTATTGTTTAATGACAGTGTATTTGTATGTATGGTTTAACTACATATTGAGTTAATTAAAGAGCATTTCTCTTTAGTTTCAACTATCTTAGTATATTATAAGTACTGCAATAATAAGTAAGTGTGTATGATTAAATTAACCGTTAGGTCTATATTGCAATATCTTGTGTTAAGCATATACAGGCACGTATAGAGACTCCGTCAATGCGATCGTTCAGACAGTTTTAATTTCATGGTGGCACACCCCAGACGCCCTTGTTTCAGGAATATATTTCTAGCATTATTTTAAGTCTAGACACATAACCTCTCTTCTGCCTCCACAACTGATTGTTTCGTTCGAACATTTGACGTCAAGTATCCACCTTAGAAGAGAATGTATCATAATATGAATACTTTCTCGTTGATAAAATTGTATTAGTGTGAAAGCATGTCATCCTAGTTCAATACAGTCAATCTGAAAATATTGATAATTACAGTATGTCACAACTTGTTGGGGGATTCTCTTTGGCTGATATTTGGTGGTATCTTTCAAAATTCCTATTGTATAACAATCATGACTATATTAACCTGTCTTTTGCATTTTTTAATAATTGATTTCACACTGAAAATTCATATTGTAAGATTACCAATGCATAGTCCATCTTTTCATAGTACAGTGCACCACATTGACTGTTAACGCAGTACTGTGCGTGTATCACGTAGGGCGTTGCCAAATCATATACACATACATTTTGTAACATAACAAATTATATATACTAAACGGGATTGGCGAGGTTGGCTAAAGAAAAATAGTTAAAACTATATTGGCATCATCATGCTACCGAGCCTAGTCTAGGAGTAGGATGATAGCGTTACAAATTACAGATAGACTATACTTTAATATTGAAAAACGGTGGAATGATTATTGCAAGAATATTCAAGGTAAGTTAGTTTTTGAGTGAATTTTGTGCCGCCTTTTTGGTGGTAACAATAAGTAACACTGCATTTAGTTTCTAAGACGGAACACTATGTTTGATCGTTAATATGTAATCTCCGGTCGTGAAAAACAGCGATTTGGCAGTAAAACGCTTAACTTGTATGCCGGAAATTATGTACAAGAGGTCGACTTTGTTTCCTCTTATGAATCCTAGAATTGAAAAGGAAGTTATAACTAAATGATTCCTTAAATGCATAATTAGGGTATATACAAACTATACCACTTCCTTAGGCTTTTTCCCTTCTTTTAACGAGACATTCAATGCACCATTAACACGCTCGTAGAATTGATTTTATATATGCAACTTCATTTATATATCTTACTAATTGTTTTAGAAGTTGGCTTGGGCGACAGTGATGTATATGAAATGTGTATAAAGCACGCACACACATGTGATATTTTATTGCTGAAGTGTATTTAGTACACCCCACACTGTAAACAGTGAAAGGAAGGCAAAGCAAACATTTGGTTTGATATGGGCCGGAAGGCACTGTAGGCCTAGTGGTTTTTAACATATTTGGATTATGTCACATTAGCTTGGAAAATCATGCAGGCCAATAACCATTCGTGTTGGATATTTCAAGAATCCACCATCAATTTCTTCATACTATGAGACTAACTGAGTAGAAGAAAGAGGGGTGTGTTTAGTTGAAGTAAAAGCTGGAGTGTACACTTCAGCATATGCTTGTAAGTTGTGATAATCTGTTTCTGCTGGTTCTACGTAATCGACTTAATTTCCTCAATGGGTATGGAAAATTGTATCAACACGGATTGGCATAGGTATAAAGAAGTGAATTCACTTGATCGAAAGTAATAGTGAATGACATTGAATGACATTTAACACCGTTTTTGTCTTTGGATTGCAATAGTGTTATTTGAGACCATAACATTATTTTGATTTCCTATCAAGTTTTGGGTAAAGAACATTGACATTGACTTCTAAATTAAATGCGAACAAAATATCAAAACCAGAAACAAAGTGACGTCATGAGTGATTGAAAATCATCAATATCATCCAAAGTTGATGTGAAGCGTTGAACTTCAATTATTTGTCAATCACCCATAGTAGTTGTCTGTTCGCATCCATTTGCTGCAAAGATGAACTTTGAAACATAGTAAAGCAGTTGTCATAATTTTGATGCATTTCCAATACACGAGGAAAGATGTCTGACAGTTTGGTCAATAAATGCACGGAAACGACGTTACCACTCAACTTTGTTACTTCCAGATCAAGGTTATCCGCCTCAACAAGGTTATTTTTTTTAATAAGTTTGATTTATTAGTATTTTATCTGTTTTGGTTTTTATGTTTCACAGTGTGATGTACAGTAATTGCTTCTTTAGTTTGTTTAATTTTTGTTATTACAGCGTTTTCTGAGAAGTAAATTAGGAAGTTGATTAAAGAAGGAAGCGCAAAACGAAAAGAAAAACTAAGTTCTTCATATTACGACCATGATTACATAGGCTATTCCTTTAAGTAGTTTCAACCTTGTTTACTAACGTTATATGCCAACCTTGTATGCTAATCGTGTATGCATACCAATTAACTCAGTTGATGTCTGTCAGTTCCGTACTGTCGCGAATGTAAGTTTCAGTTTTGTTTTCTTCATTAAGACTACCGATGCTCTCACCCGTTGAATACGAAGATTCCATTGATTAGGATCTTTTGCTGGATATATGTTAATGTATTAATTTGCATGTTATATTATTCATTCTATATAAAAGCCAAGCGTGGTACATTCCAAGCAGACCAAGAATACAATTTACGTGATGCAGTTCTCTTTGCTTTTGTCATTCAATTGAGTTATTTTGTAGTTGTTAGGTTTGTCGGTTCCCGGGGACCGACATTACGTTACCGACCTACTAAACTCAAGTCAAAAAGTACGTATTGAAAACAAGAAAAATGTCTTCATCTCAGCAATATATATTATTTACTAATCAAGTTTCTAACCTGTTATAATATCAGGTTTGCTTTCTTCATGAAGACTACCGATGCTCTCACCGACCTACTGAAGTCAAGTAAGAAGAACGTGTCAAAACAAGCACATAAATAAGATTTTTCCCATCTCAGCAATATATATTAATTACTAATTCAGTTTGTGACATTGATTCATTTGCCTAACCTGCCATGATAGAAACATTTATTAGCAAAGCTAAGTTTCTGCATACAACTACCGCAGCCTACCGCAGCCTACACGTCTCTTGCAAATAATCTGCAGATCCATAGGAGTGGCTCAAGCATATATTTCGTGAATATAATATCCTTTCCTGGTAGCCTTTTTATCCATTACAGTTTCAAAACACATACACATACATACAAACACACACCCACACATGCACACATACGTACATACTTGTGTAAACTTTGGAAAAGATAACCCATCAAGAGAGAGTGCCTATAGTACATATTTTATATTCATATATCCTACATTTAGGCTACAACACTTTACATGGAAATGTGCATCTTTTTCGCCCCTCCTCGAACTGTTGATGTCCCTCACCGCCCCACTCTACACCAAACTTGGAATTCTGGCTATAAAGGTCTGGGCAGTACTCAGAAAAGTACACAGTACAGATAACTGCAAATTGTTGTACAAAACATAAGTGAACTGTCCGTTAATAGCTCGCCATGAAACATTACGATGCCACAAAACTTCATTTTAGTTCAAATAATTACATCACACGCATTGAATATAAACGTTACACCCCTCCCCTTCCCCACCATCCAACCTCTTGGCAAAAATCATGCTTTTAATGTGGATGATCAGTCAGGGATGATAAATTACTTCGGATACTTGTCTAATGACGAAATATATGAAAGGTTTGACTACCTTTTGGGAACCGCCGAGGATCTGTATATAGTTAACCTAATGACGCAGCACTACCATGTGTACATAACACATGGTAGTGCTGCATACATGTCAGGGCATAAGCTCCACATAGAGGGTTGGGTGTCAGGGTTGTAGAGGCCGAGGGTCGGGAAATGAGCCCAATTGAGTGAGTAGTAGCTAACTGAGACATTTGTATTAACGTAATAGCTAGGCGATTTTAGGAAAGGTTCGTCCACCTCTCAACTTTCTTCCTGTTTGCCCACCCCGCCCTATAGGCTAAGGGAAACCTCTGTTTACCACATTTTTTTTATTTTACACGAAAGACATTCAACCACTAAACCTATCATCTCTCAAAATATTATAGTGTGTTCGGTTCCTGTTTTGTTATGTTATGTTATGTGTTACAACCATGCAAGTTATATATACCCTAACATGCATCCATGTGTGACGTCATGGTATATGTCGTGTCACTGCGTCTTACAACTGGACGTGTAACGTAGAAAATTGTAATATGATATTGAACATTCGTACAACACACTAACAGAACCCTTCCATTAATGTATGTAGTGTATATACAAAGCATATATATTCAATTCAAACAAGCTCCATTCGAAGGTTCTTTTCTGACATTTTGTAATTCATTGCGGAATCCATTTTGTAATTCATTCGTAGAAGACCTGGCGTACGTAGGTCTATATTTTCTGTTGGTGTGGTACTATAGTACTTCGCCTGTTGTGTCCTATACATATACAGCGTTAGATGATACAATTAGAGTATTAATTAAAATGGATCGTTATCATTTTGCCGGATTAATATCTTGAGCGATGACAAGCTGATTGTAGAGCGTAAAGGCCATGTATAATTAGATACAAATACAAATACGTGTCATTGTAGTGCCGGTGAAGGTGAAAGTTAGTTAGTTGTTGATATTCAATGGAGGGGTCTTTGTTACTGTAACAATTTTGAAGTTATTTCGGTCACGAATAAGCCAGTTCGGTTTTTGGTCCTTTAAAATAGCTAGGCTATATTTATGAACAGTACTCTAGCTAGCATGCGCCTGTAATATAAACAAAGAAATTTAGACTAAAACCATCATAGATTAACCGGTTGTCACGACTCACGTCTGTTTCGGACGTGACATAGAATACCCAGAGTCCTAGACACTGATTGGTCAAATTGAACAGCATATTAAATATACTGTATCCTCGCCTAGTTTTACGAACATACGGTGGATGACGAAGGTCTAATGTACGATTAATCTGACAAATACAATGTAAGTCTATCATTGCACAAATGTAACACTCTCCGGTCTATTAAGAACTGCTCGATCGGTTTCCAGGCCTTGTTTATCAACATCCAAAACACTTAATATATATACACCATATACGTTCTGAGGAGCTTTAACTTTGGAAACTATGACTGTGTAGCATATAATGCGAAGCCAATACGAGCTAGCTCGATGTCACCGAATAACACTGAGTCGTTGCAGAAAAATACGGTTAACATTTGTTGCTTACAATTTTTGTACAGCTATCTTATTGCTTTCTCATGTGGCCGGGGGAAGTGGTCCAAGTGGAGGATGGGCCCCCTTTTGAGACATTTTTGACGATAAAGCACGATCGGTTGCAAAATGGTGTTATACTTTGCAAATGTTAAAGTAACTTGTATGATGCTCTTGAATATATGTTCCACTTGCGTTCCACAAATACAGTATCAGCAAGGCTTTTTTCTTCTGAATTATTGGTGACTGTCCAACATCCAGAAAGGCCACGAGCCACCAGGGACCGTCCAAAATAT
>JAIPMN010017850.1:0-38785 GCA_020650975.1 Apostichopus californicus
AACAAACACAACTAATAACCGGAGCCGATGACAAGCATATAATTTGGGTATATGGATAACAAATCGTTTAAACATTACTGGAATAGACCTTGGCATGGAGCAAAAGCTTGTAGCGAATCAGAGAAGTTAACACGGTTTTTCCTAGATCTAGACAATCTGAAATTATTAAAACGTTCGATACTAGTTGCAAACTTGAACTTAACGAAAAACTCATTTATATCTGGTACGCGACTATTTAGTCTGCAATCATATATATAATACTCCATGTATAGAATAAGACAATTGTATGGGTGTTTAGCACCTGTACCCCAGCCCCAAAAATGTCTTCTTTTGAGAAGAACAACTGTTTCTCTAGAAAACGCATTTCTAAGTCTAAAATAAAAGAAGCGGTGAAGCGACACTCCCAAAAGAAGTGTTCTAAACTTTCCATTTCGACGTTACAAAAGGAGCATAAAATAGAATCTACTTTACCCATCAAGGTAAGGAGTTTATTGGTTGCAGTGATTCTATGTAAGAACTTAATTGGAAATACTGTAGCTTAGCTTCGGACACAGTGAACCGAGGCATGCTAAAGATGCGACTCCAGTCACTGTCTGTTAGCTCCCTAAAACTTATATTCCATTTCTTTAAGGCAGTTGGGACATTAGAAATATTACGTAAGTGGTATTTGTAAATTAATTGAGATAATAGAGCTGGCCCGTATTACATTATTGTACCAGTCAATATTAACATTGGAAGAGTCGTTTCTTTGGCAACTTGACCTTCTCCACTCCTTTGGGATACAACTGATTAAACCCCAGTAATAGTAAATGGCAAATAATTTATATGGAATTTAGCTTTAAAGCGATCGCACGTTAGAGGCTTACTCGCGTTGTCAAAGAGATCACTTACGAACTTTTTATCAAACAAATGACCATACATTATAGTACTGTTGTTACATTGTAGTACTGTTGTTAATGCGAATGAATGAGTTGTTCCTGATCATTTGGTTGCCAAAACTTTTCTTTGGGGGGCTTAAGGAAATTTCGAACCAGGCACAAACAATTTGCCTCACAAAAGAATTTTTTATATTGATTACATCGTTCTTAGAACAGTTACTCTGAAAAATCAAATTCTTGCCGTAAGAGTTCAAGTGCATATCAAAAAAGATCTTCCAAGGGCCTTTATTATCATTACAATATCTTCTAATCCATGTACACTTTAAACTATTTATGAAACTTGGGACATGGGTAACCTTTAGCCCTCCGTCGCTAATCGGATTAATTATAACCGCACGTTTGATTTTTTCGGGGTTACCCGACCAGATAAAGTCAAAGATGACTTTTTCTAGATCCTTAATGAACTCTCTCTAGGAGGGTTTGGCAAAACTAGAAAGAGAAATACTAGTTGGGACAGAGCAAAAGTCTTGACAATTACATTACGTCCTATATGGGTCAGATCCCTAGATGACCACAAATTAAGGCAATGTTTAAGTCTGGATAGCTTAGCAACGTAGTTCAAGCGAAACAAGTCATTACGATCACTCGTAAACGAAATACCTAACAAGTTAACCTGGACCCTGAGTGACATTAACATTGAGGTTGTTTACAAAATGTGGAGTACGAGTAATGAACGGGCCTAATGGGAATAAGTTTGACTTTAATAAATTAATTGATAGACCAGACGCAAGTTTCAGTATATTGGGGATACGCAGATTCTCGTCAATAGATTCTCTGCTACCATCAACGAAAAACGTCGTGTCGTCGGCATATTGCATAATTTTTACTTCCCTCTTGTAAATAGTGATACCTTTAATGAAATTATTATTCTGAATCCTTAAAGCCAAACTCTCAGCAAATAGAATAAAAAAGTACGGACTCAGGGGGCAACCTTGCCTGACCCCTCTTTGAACTGGGAAGTAACCTGTAGAGTGACCATGATTGCAAACACATGCATTACTATTGTTATAGAAGACTTTGACCCATTTTTTAAAGCTACCGGGTTAAACTGGAAGTAGGAGACTGTGCTGTCAATAAAGTTCCATTCCAGTTTGTCAAACGCTTTTTCAAAATCCAATAGAAACAAAAAACCGGGGATATTATGGCTAGATGTATAATCTAAAAGGTCTAAAACGAATCTGATATTTTCTCCTATAAATCTATTTTGGAGCAAACACATTTGCTGCGGCCCAATAAGTTTTGGAATAACCAGTTTTAATCTAGAGGCAATCGCTTTTGCACCGATCTTATAGTCGGTGTTTAAAAGGGTGATTGTGCGATAATTATTTAAAGAAATGGAATCTTTGTTAGGTTTTTAAGATCAATGTTACCACGCCTCTAGATTGCTCAGCAGTAAGCTTGCCTTTTTCAAAACCTTGGTTACCACTAGTTGTCCTATTAAATGCCAAAATGTTTTATACAAATTAGCGGAAACACCATCACTAGACATCACTAGCAAAGCACTCACTGGAACTATAGAGGGTCTTGTAATAATGTTTCATCTCGAGAAGGATATCATTGTTATCAGAGAGGAGTTGACCATCACCGCTTTGAAGTTTATGAATATAATTTAGGGATTTGTTTCTCTTTTATAAATTTAGGAAATATTTTGTATTTTTTTCTCCTTCTTCCACCCACTTTGCTCGCGATCTAATTATTGTACCCTGGAGCTTGTAAATGTACTAAGAAAGGAGTTCACATCGAGCAGCTTTAAGTTGAGAGCGAATTTCTGAAGACTCGGCTGTATAAAGCTTTTGCTGAAGAACAGCAATTCTATCAATAAGCTCTCTTTCTTTGCTCCTACGTTCTTTAGCCCTCCGCTTAGAATACTTAATACTGGCTGAACGGATTTTCAATTTGAACAATTCCCAACGATCCGAAGCGTCGCTACGCATATTGTTAGAAACTTCATCATGAATAAGATCGTTGATAAGGGAGATATAGTTGGGGTCATTGAGTAGTGAATTGATTAGTTTCCAACATCCCGGATCTCTACTTAAAGAAAAAGTCGCAAAAGTAAGACAAATAAAACAATGGTCTGACTGAATACCGGGAGAGAAGATTACGTTTGACAATGCATGACAAGTATGTGTAGAAAGTAGGAAATAATCGGGAGTAACATCAGTAACTCCAAGTTAATTTTTTTAAGAAGTGGGATTTTCTTTCCAAATATCAACAACATCATGAGTGGCCATGAGATCAAAGCACTTTTCCCTTGCTTTAAAATTGGTTCTAGGGTTCCCCCCTTTTTTATGAAGCTCTAAGTTGAAGACTAAGTTTAAATCCCCTGCAAATATAATGTTATCACCCTGAAACCTGCTTAAGATATTAGACCTGCTTAAGATAATAGACGCGTCCATAAAAAAAGGTGGGATTGTAAGTATTAGGGGCATAAATACATGCAAGGGTAAAAATACGATTATGAACTTCAATATCCATTATTATAAATGTACCGATAATATTAAAAGTTAAACTAGGATTAATAAGAATACAAACTCCTGGAGTTTGTAGTCCCATGTAGTTGTCTCCGTTTTCTTGCTTGCCTGAGCCCTCTTCCATTAAATGAGATAAAATTTAAATCGGTGGCCATTGAATGACAGAAAAAATGTCTGTGTTCAGGTTGTACGGCTCAATATTATAGTATACGCAGAACACGCAGGATGAAATATTCGAAAACACGATGTATCTGTTGAAAAGTTCAAACGGAGGGTGAAAAGTTAATAAATTAAAAGTCAATCCAACTGGATAGGAATAACGAAGCATCGAAGGAAACAAATCGATGTTGTCACTACGAACCGTTGAAAAAATACGACACAATATTGTGGCGCAAAAAAGGAACATTGGTGACAAACAGGAGACAGTTAACATGAACCTCGATCAATTCTGAGCCGAATCCGTGGGTGGCAGAGGCTTCTACCATTCCAAATCGAAAGGTTTTCCGTTCGCCTGTCTCCAGCAACCTCCGCTAAAGCGTAATCTGATACCCTGGTGGAACATGTCATTTACATTCGCGGTCCATCTTCTCTTTTCCTTTAAATCCATTTTTGTTAAATCGTCAATTATATAGTACTTCTCTGATTGTAGTGATTGTCGAGCATTTCGGAGAATAGCTATTTTGTCATTATAAAAAGACACTTTTAACAGCAGGTGACGCTCACGCCCTTGAACATGTCTGCCATCACGATGGGCCTCCTCAATTTTACAATTTGCGATTCCGGCATTGGCGAATTCATCGGTAGCTAATTTTCTACAATCTTCGTCCTTAGAGATTTAAGTCCAACAACTCGAACATTGTTACGGCGTGAAAATCGTTCCTGTTTGTTGATCATATTGGCGTGCTCATCTATCATCTGAGTGTGCTCATCACGTGACTTTTTCAACGATGTTATATCTTGCTGTAAGCAGGCGTTATCTGCCTTCAAAGCGTCCAATTCTTTCCGGTGTTCCTCAAATATTCTGGAATAGTGCTTTCGTATTTTAACGAGTTCAGAATGGATGGCCTCAATTGCAGAGGCAATGCCCCCCAAACCTGATTCTCGGGGTGTGGCTTCTTCTGGTTATGTGCAATCTTCATCTACGGTAGGTTGATTTCTACTGCGTAGGCTAGTGGTTAGGCTTGACAGTTTTTGTTGCACAGCAACTTCTTTCCCAAACTTCCTGCTGGTCTTCCCCCTTTCAATTTTAATCAGTATATGGTTTAGAAATAACAAAATATGACAAAATGAGATACAAATCCCTCTATAATATTTGTACAAAAGTGGAAACAAAATCGACGTTTATCTAGAGCCCCAAAACTAACCAACTGCTTAGTCCAGCATTCACATACCCAAGTCCGGTTTTTCACAAATCTAATATGATTCAATAGTGGATCATCAATCAATATTTACACTTATACACACCACTTTCTCCAGTTCCTGTAGAGTAATCTAGGAGGGTTTCATCTTTGTCTAGCAAAAAAAAAACAAAAACAGGATATAAACAATTTCATGTCCACACAATCAGACAAGATAATAATTAATTCACTCTCAAGTTTAACATGTTTCATTCATATACTCTTAGGCAGAATACTCTAACAGCACACAACATATGAAAGTTTCATCTCTCTAGCTTGCAGTTAAAGACAATGCTGTTAAAAATCACCAAGTTTGAAACTATGACACAACTCATACTATTTGAAATATCCAAAAAAGAAGGAAAAAAAGTACCTTATGCTATAGTCCAAAGAAAATTAGAATCCTGCATTAATGTCAGTTTTCAAGGTATTCCCCTAAATATATAAAGAATTTCACATTGATCAGTTCAGTTAATGTGAGAACATTGTTTGTTTTGCTGAAAAAAATGTTCCTCTAACTTCTTATCGACAACAAAGCATCTATGGATCATTCAGAATACATGTAACACATTGTAAGTATGTCACTTATGACCATGAAAACCATATTTTCCTATTATGTTTTTCTTCTGAAAGTCGGATACACTAACTGTAGCGTAGTCTGGTAGGTATGCAACACAATAAACTATGTATGTCAGTTTTAGCTATTCAGGTATGTTAATACATAACAATATGTGGAACCTACATAAGAAAGAGATCTTGCAAACAACGATGTAATCCTTAAAACAGCACTCCTGGATATTTCGTACCATGTGCCTTTTCTGCTGTAGGAAGTTTTCCAGCACAAGGCCTTGGATTTTGTTCATTTTTCATGCCAAACACTGCGGCAATCTGAAAATAAATAGAGCAATATTTATTTATGTTCTTATGATCACTGAAGTTATGTCTTACATCTTCGAAAAATTTATTCATTTGATGCACATTAGCAAGTAGTGATTATTCTGATAGCAAAACAACTTTCCTGATCACTCCAACTGATTTCAGATCTGCACATAATTCATTTTGATAAAACATGCAAGAAAATTTAGCACAACAGCATGCAAACCATAAGATTTAGGTCTGAAGGGATAACTTATTAACAACAAAATCACCTCAAAGTTGATTGCACATGACTAACCAAACATGGATCATAAAACATAAAGGGGAATTATTAAGCTAGACAAAACAGCATAAAATTTGGTAGGTGTAATGTAAGTAAACTTACTACACACAGATTGGTTGCTCTGGTACTGCATACTATTACACGAGTGTCAGTATTCAATAGCAACACCGAAGTAAACAAGTTTCAACCTCACTACCCTGCATTAACACTGGGCTCGGTGTTTCCCACCACCTTGCACTCTAGATCAATAACAGCAAGGTTAGCCGCCTCAAAATCAAGAAACATGGATTTAACACATGTGATGTGGGAAGGGGTTGTTATGTTCTTATACACTGCTATCATATTTCATGCCCATTATTAGAACACTACGCTGTTCTGTACCCGACACTTACTAGGAATGCCCTAGATTTATCATTGAATTAGATAAAGATGTGACACTGAATGATATATATGTCCGTGTGGTATATGATGATGTTAATGTCACATTAATGAGACAAAGAGTAGATTTTTAGCAGCATGCTAATTTTATGGAAAATGATTGAGTACATAGCTATTTTCAGCACTAGCATACTCTGGCAAGTCAGAATATCACAAAGTCATACTATATGTGTACGAAGACAACTTCCCCAAAATAAAAGTGACTTAATAAATCTGCTTGTGTATGATTTTTATTGTCTACAATAGTACCATTCTTATTTCAAGTACTCACAGTGGGAATGTTTCTCTTTGACCATGCATAGTTTGAAGTTTCCGTCATTCATTTGGTATCCTCATGTGTAACATGTTTCATGCTTAAGGTGTACGTGTCCAAGCTATTCCACCCACTAAATGCATGCTGTACTGGCCACAAATATGCCAGATATTCAGATATGGTCACTTTTGGTCCAAATTGGATTTACTATGACCCTTTGGGACTATATCTCACCGAGACATTCAGTCACAATGTGTGTTCATGTAGAATGTCTCAAAAACAATTTGGAAAGTAAAAACCTCCCAAGAAAGTACTTTTCAAAACTAGCAATTTTAGCATGCTATATTTCGGGGTCAATACAGACTACCTTTAGAGTGGCCAAACGCAGTGTGATCTATATACCAAAGTCCTTTCCATGGTTTGGATATCATAGGTGAGTGGCACACTTCACAGTGATTAACATCGATCCTCTGCTCTACCAGTTGATGAGGTTGCTTCTGAAAGAAACAACAAAAACTGTTCATGAAAAATGTACATCTGCTTAATGATAGGCCCCATGCAGGTATTAGAATATGCTGGCTCAAACAACTTACAAATTCTGAGAAACTCTTTTGCCATCTGCTTTGTGTTCCATGATTTAAAAGCATTATCAGATCAGTGTTGGTGCAGCAGGCCTTTGGTTGAAACAGCATTGTTGACATTTTAAATAATGACATCTATAATGACTCAGGATGACCTTTAACGGCTTCAAATTACTGAAGGCCAAGAATGTCAACCATTCAAGTTTCGTCCAAATCAACTATGTCCAAACAGACTCAAAGGTGTGCAAAATATACTCTTTAACAGAACTTTCAATATCTCTGATTTAATCCACATGTAAATATCACAATATAGTAAAATTATATGAAGAACGTTTATCAGTACTTAGTTTCCTGTTTGGCGTACCAGGGCATATGAATTTTCATTATGCTTCTTTTTTTTCCAGTGACAAATGTTTTGAAAGGCATTATTATAGCCTAAAATTGTTTTACAGCCTTAAAGTGTTGCATTACGAGAAAATATAACTAGAACTAGGAGACAGCTGAAAATGTTTTACTTTATTGTTATCAAAAGGTCAGTTGCAAATCAGGGAAATACTTCACACTGTTTGTTATTTTTTAACTTTCATTAGAAGCCACACAGGTTACTAACTGACAGTACAAAGTTTTTGTGGATTTCAATAATTTAAAACTACTGACCTAAAATGACCTTTAAACTATATCGGGAGATAATTGTATGAAGGAATTTTGCAACTGTTGACAGACATTTCCAGCACCATGTTGAAACACTGGCTACTTACCATACAGTTCATTGGCTTGAAAGAGAATATTTTGGTTACTTGGGATACGTGGAGGATTTCTGCACAACAAATTTAGTGCATTGAGAGGTTTTGATGACTTCATTGTACTAGTATTTTGCTTGTTAGTAACCAGAACTAGTTGTACCATTGTTGATACAATAAGACTATGGCATGTTAATCACATGTCAGTATACTGCACGTGGCTATACACACCTCCACCAAAAACAATAGGGATATTGTACTAAATTTTATGAATCCACACACCAAGTATTATAAGTATCCACGATTTCCATCGTTAGACATCATGTAAAGGTTTTTGAGAGTTTGACCTCTGGTGACCTCAATGGAGATTTGACCTCCAAAGCAACAGGATTCTTGTATTCAATATGGCAAATCCATGTACCATTTATGAAAAGTATCCATGATTCCCAGCGTTAGATATCATGGAAAAGGATTTTCAGAGTTTCACCTCACTAATTGTTGAACAAAGTAAAACATATCGCAGAATCAGAAATAAGCAGCTAGGCCCCCTGTAATGTCTCAGACAATTAAAAATAAAAAAATATACTGATGAGTGAAATGCAAAAATTTTTCCACAAAGAAAACTTGTCAGTCACCTCATGTTGGGGGTATCTCCATGGGAGAGACTTGACACCATAATCGTAACGGATTTCTTCAGCCGGAGCTATATCTCTACAGCCAAAAAATACATAAGTAAGGATGATCATTTACTTCCAGCAGATTCACATGAGCATTGCATTTCTTTACATCATTTGCATACTTTGCAAAACGGGTAGCATCTGTGCCATCAACGCTGAAAAGATAGAAAGAAGGTACAAAATACTCTATGGACCATCAGTCACACTGTACATGATTATCCAAAGTATAACGTGGATTTCAGAGCATATTAGACTGTCAATTTGTTACATTTTATACAATGATACACAAAAAACCTGTAACATTTAAAAATCTATTGTTGCTTGTCATCAGAATTACAGCAAAGGATCAAAGTAAGATAAAATTTATTGGAAAGTGTTCATAACTTCCAATTTTATTAACATTTTATCCTATGTAAAACCTAATCTTTGCTAACTTGATTTGCGATTTTCAGGATAAAAAGTATATAAAGGTGTATAGGCTACTCACTGTCTGATTCTGTTTCTTCGCTGTCGAAACTGAAGTTTTCGGCGTCAGCGTTGTCGGCGAAGTTGCTCCTGCATCCTGCTTCGGCCACACTGACTGGATTCGCCAATGGGTGATCTCCCAGAATGTGGGACGGCTTTTCTGAAAATTTCATTGATTTTCTTCCCTTCCTGATCTGTTGTTGTGATTAACAAACTTCCTATAGTCTCTTTTCAATTTTTTTTATTTTGTACTTAATCTGTGTTACCGTACCCACACTCCTCCATCCTCTTGCAAATTGTTTTAGAAATTTCGGAATTTATGCAAGTTCCGTCCATTTTATCCATAATGGATCTGTCTCCCCGAATATCGAGTAATACGCGAATTTGCATGTCGGACCAAACGCTGCGCTTTCAGTTGCCATTTTTTGTTAAGTTAACTTCAGGAATGCTGTAAGAAGTGTGTACATGGATATACCAGGGAGCTGCTACTCTCTCCCTGGATATTCACAGGTTGTTGATATGTACAATATAGATCAGATAAGAGATAAGACCGAAAATAGCGTAAATCGCTCACCACCACAGCGCCTCAAGGCATAGTTTATTTACACACAGCAGGGGTTTCTGCGAGCAAGCAAATCTCAATCCACCTTCCTTCGGAGTGCTAGTAAGTCCAGCCCTAGCCCCGTTCCCACGTAAAAATTAGAGGGTTGACCTTGCTGTTTCGGAGATGTCAGGGCTAGGTCAGGGCTTGTCTGGGTTCGTGGGAATGCACCTTAAGTCTCACCAGTCTCATGTAGTCCCTTGTTACTGCGACAAGGCGAATCCAACCCTGAGGGCAGTTGAATAGGTTCGATGTTCCTGCCTGCGTGTTGGCACCATAGCCCGGAATTGTCCGTGCAACTTCAACAGCTACATCAAATGAGGCAGGTCTCACCTGGTCTGAAGCAGAAATTAGTTTGCCGTCAAGTGTCCTTGCTACTTTCAGGAATTTCCCAATTGTCCTCATCTTTTCACCAGCAAACTCCTTCCCTTTTGAAGGAATTACTATTATCCATTTCGTTTTGGCCTACAGTTAATATGTACTTATTATTTTTAGCAATATTGGTCATGAATTGTATACTTCATAGGGAGCAAACTTCTTCCTTCCTTCACATGCTGGCTGCCTTTCAAGGACTGGTCTCTCTCCAAGCAGGTTTTCTTGTGTATCCACAAAGAGAGAGTCCTGAAGTAACCAAGACAGTCACTGCACGGAACGTAGTCTTCAATGGCCTTTGATTTGCCATATACTGGCCTTTTTCTAACAATTAAGTCAGCTGCTTTCCCTTAAAGAACTTCCTTGTTTTGCGCATGGTTGCCCTTATTTCGAAGTTGAGACCAAAGCCTTTGTGAAGCAGTGCTGTCACTTTCTTCAAGCTTCAGCAACCGAATTTTTATAAAGGTTATTGGCTGCCTTCTGATTGTGCGCAGTGGGATTTTATAGAAGTAAGGTATAAAAGGCGGCATGCTCCCGCAAGTTCGTTACTTCGTCACCACTTCGTCACCATTTCATTACTCCTTCGAATTGCGTAATTGACGGAGTCGAATCGTTGTATTTTTGTTTTATTTGTAAGAGAATCGACAGAGAAGAAATTATACCGAATCACTAAATCAAATCCGATCTTGTCAACTTGTGTTTTTTTCTGAGAACTCATTGTGTTCTTCTATCTTCCGTTCGAGACGTCTCCTGAAGAAGCATAAAATACGGCATCAAGATAACCCCAGTACCTTTCTATCGCGAGTCCCGATATAGTATTACATGTCGGAGGAGCCGGGCTCGTCACTATATTACAGTACGGAGTCTGTTTTGTGCACTTGTCAGATTGGGGTTGAACATCATCGCATTCATCTTCATCCGAACTCTCGTCTGTAGTGACGTCATCTGACATAATCGCAGACGTTTTCTTTTTAGTGTTGATCCAGTCCTCCTCATCTTCCACTTGGTTACTGCAGGAATCAGAGGAATCATCTACAACTGCTGTCTTTGCCTATTGCCAAAAGAAAAAATTCAAACATTCTAATATATATTATGTGGAATTGTAGCATGAGCAGTTTTCTGCACTGGATATTGACAGTCTTTCAATCTGCAGTACATACAGGATCTGGGCCATTCCACTAATGGGGTACTAATTTGTGACATAGTGGGTGAAAATTTAAAGTCATAGGGAAAGCATGAAACTTGGTTTGAGTAATGACCTAGAGTATATAGCAACTGTATATACCCTCAATGAGATATAAGTTTTGGATAAGGTTGGCAATGACAGCCAAGCAAAGTATAATATATGGCGTGTATTACGTACGTAACAAGGACAGATATCTGAGCATAAACAGGCCACAAATAACAATTGTACATGAGTATTAACAGTTTTTGTTTATTGCAAACTTTGTAATTATAACAATTAACAAAGACAAAATGGATTAAAGTATGAACAACTGGAAAAAATATGAATCTTTGATAATACAACGAATGCACAGAAATTTTTTTAGTGCCACAAGTACCTTTTTTCCCTGAGCATTTCTTACAATATATCTCTCATCTTAATGAAATCAATGCTAGAGACTGGTGCAGAAAATTAGATGGACTTGCATAAAGGTAGGATGTATGGTTACCATGTTCAGTGTCTTACGTACGTAACAAGGACAGATTGTTTTTCAATCTCCACATTAATTTGTCATCAAAAATTCTATGAATTACAAATTATTATTTGCAAATGAATGTACATCTGGACACTCATTTCCCTACTGGAAATTTTGATCTGAAACTATCAGCTGAAAATTGTCTGAAACCTTGTCCTCTGCTATAATACAGACTTAATTCAGATTAATTGCAGATCAAATTAATCTGAAAACTACAGTTTCAGATCAAGTTAGGTCGGTGTTGGAACCTTTTCAGACCAGTTTTAGACTACACAGATCTGAAATTAGTCTGGAAATTTCAGACATCAAAACAGACTAAATAAAAGTTAGGTCTGTTTTGGAACCTTTTCAGAGGAATTTCTGAATACTTACATCATCCTTGTCTGTTTTTTTCCAGATCTGTATAGTCAGGCCTAACTGTTTTGGAATCTTTTCAGACTACCACACCATCCTGGTCTGTTTTTTTTTCAGATAGATTTAAGACTACTTGTCTGTTTTTTCCAGATGAACATCAGACAACTGCTGATAGATTTTACTCCACACATTATACCCGGCTAGCACAAACCAATGGAATTGTTAACACTGTACAAGAAAAAAATAACAGGCATCTTTATTTCTTTATTTAGATAAAATCGACGGAGTAATGTTTTAGGATTATGGACGGATAGAAAGAATCGGGTAGAAAGAATCATTTGGTGGGATGTTTTGCTCGCAATTATGCACACTTGCAGTTAACCACCCGACGGAACCGTGATTGGCTGATGGGTTCTTTACCGCTCTTGCGGATCTGGAAGAGCAAAAAATGCAAAATACACAATAAGAATTAGCACATAAAAAGTTGCTTGGTAACACATTTTAAACAATTGTTATTCTGTACCAACCATCCCCCCAAAAAATTACATAGTGATGTCAAATATTGGAGCTGCATACTATGAAAGTCGAAAGGAAAGTATTAAATACCTCTGATAGCAGCCAACTTCTCTTTATTCAAGAGGATGCTCTTTAATCGAGATTTTGTTTTAGCCTTCTTTTGCTGCCTACCAAAGGCACATCCTTCAAGCAGCTCCTTTCTTGAGAAAACCGTCTCAAGAAGTCTTCTCACCATGACTTCCGGTTTCCTCCCAACAGTTGTCATGATCAGTGTTGAAGCCAGGAGAAAGTGAGTGCTGGCTAATTTGAAGAGAGTGGCGGCTAATTTGTCTGACGATGACGAGCGAAGCCAGCCCGCGAGCATAGCGAGCCCTCCTCTGCGAGAGGTCCAGGGGCCCTTGGTGGGGTTCGAGGGGCGAAGCCCCCGAAGCTGCAGGGTTTTAGTTGATTTCAATGGCTTTAGGTGGCTCTATTCTACCCCTATTTTTTCACCTGACAGTCTTTGTGAATATCTAAAATTAGGTGTGTTATTCAATACACCCTACGCCCCACCGGCATCACTGAACGAAAAAAAACACGCCTAGTAAAGCCCGCACAAGTCACAATTACATATTAATTATCATTGTAATTTGTATTGTACGAGGAAAGACTTAATAAATATGATTTTGAATTTCACAAATTCTCAATGTTTGTATACCGTTTTGTATAATTCAGTGCTAGATTGTATCGCTTGATCCACAACGCCTGTGCAGGTGTTTGCAATAAAAAAATCTTCTTCTTGGCAACTTACTTTTTGAGTTTTCGTGATTTATTTTACTCAGAAGCCAGAATATATGCACAGAAAGGGGAAAACCTGTTCTGAAATGGATTATTGGATCATTCAAACAAGTTGTTGTGAAACAAGCCTACATTACGGTACTTATTTATTGATTATCTTACCTTTAACTCATCTGAGACGGCCCAGGAGTATTTTCTTTCATAATTCACGGATGTTTCACTGCGCTATAAGAGTTTGGGTTTTACACATGCCCTGCAGAATGTTAACTTGATTTGCTTGGAGATGGAGATGTTGGACAGTCGGATTATTCACACAGATGATAGGCAGTTTATTAATGAGTCCCAAATTCCCATGCTTCATCTTTAAAATACTGAAAACAGAACTAGCTACTGTACTAATTACTTTACAGTAGCTTGATTTTATACCTCCTTTCCTCCTTGGAGGCCCAAACCATCGCAGCTTTCTCATAGTCAAAACGTTCGATAGGGGGACCTTCAAGGCTAATACGCATTAAATAATCCAGAGTGTCCTCGCCCATTCTGTTTCGGATGTGCGTTTTGACTAGAGCAATTCTGGAAAAATCTCGTTCACAGTCTGCTGTGTGTGGTGGTTGGACTTTGTAGATTCTTGCTAGTCTGCCAGCAAGGTGAAGATTCTGCTCCAGGTGGACTCTGGGTCAACGAGTTTAGCTAAGAAGTCCTCCTGGCTTAAATGGGCTCCATCAGCTGACTTAACATAAAATATAAAGTCCTCCAACTCATTCTTCACCATTCCTTGTGGGATGGCAAATTGTTCTGAAAGAACCTGCAGAGATTGAATGAGGTTTTGCTTTTTTTGGTCCAAGGTTGTATAAAACATTTTCGGATTGAAGAAACATGCGAAGGATGCCATTACATCGTTGTCTGATTGCAATCTGGCTTGAATATGCTCAATTACTTTATCAACAAATGGGGACTGTGTCGTCTTGCTGAATTGTTCGATGTCTTGCTTCAGATCTCCTTTTTTGAATTTCACACTAATTCCCTGCGAATTCAATTTTTATACACTCAGAGCTTGTCTGTCAAACCTAGTGTTTTCTTGGTATTGAGAGAAAGCACTGTAGCTGTGAGTGCCGTGTTGATAGCTGCAAAGTCGAGCTTCGACTTCTGGAAGTGTGCACTGAGTCTGTTGATAGTTGGCAGAACTTCACAGAGAAGAGCTAACGGTGCTATAAATTCACAGGTCATCATTATATGTACGAGGCCTGCTGCGCTGGAATCCGCACGTTCTAATGCTTCTCGTTCTAAGCTTACGATGACAGTAGTTAAAATGTTTTTTAGCTTGATAGCGCATTTACCAAGAGCAAGCCATCTGGTTTCACTTCGGTTGGTTATCTTTCCTGATTCTTGAAGCGTCTCATGGAGCATCTGTTGTATACACGAGAGCCCTTGATGGTGCGCTTGAAACGAACTATAACAGGAAATCCTGACCCTGCATGTTTTGCAGCCAAATTTAATTTATGCGCAGCACAATGGTGTCCGATTGCCCTGTTTATCAATTTACGTGGTTCATTTACGTCTCTCTGCTTCTCTACTTGCCTGTCTAAAATCTGTTTGACTGCCCCATTTCGTTGTCCAGTCATAACTGCTGCGCCATCAGTATCAATGCCACGGAGATTTGCATAGTCCAATTCATTTGTCTCTATGTAGTCCGTTATTTTGTGGCTAATTGTGTCAGCATTAAGAGAAATTATTCCAATATCTCTTGCATCTGGCTCATCCATATCTGCATGTGCTGCTAATGCATCTAAAACTTTAAAGAAACGAACGCAGACATCACCATTATTTGTGATAAATCGTCCATGAATCACCATATGTTCAATGACAGACACATCTGAGCGCGTAACTGTCACTCTGTTTAATTTCATCTAGTATGTTATTTTCGATGACCTCACTGATACATTCCAAAGATTCTTTAATTGCCGTGGTTGAAGTGTATTTTGCATTGCCTCCTTTGCTGATCTTTGCAATTATATCTAAAGCAAGTAAAGTCTCCAACTGTAGTAATTTGGGAAAATTAGTGGTATGCGCTATGTTGTTTTTGCACAAGAAATATAGGCATTTAAATGCCTCGACCATACCATCCTTTTGAAAATTCAACAGGCTTCATGAGTTCTTCTACCACATTTTTCGATTTTGCAACAAGGAGTTCAGCCTTGACCGAGTCTTTATGCTCTATTGACTGTTCATGCTCCTTTATAGTTTGTAATCTTATCCTAACATTTGGTGTTTAGTTCCCTGCATTGCGACCAAAAGGCATTTTGTTAAACTTTTGCCAATAAGTACAGTACATACTTTCATTTGGAACATATTTCAGCCATGGCCGATTCGTTTTCCACACCGACAGGAATTTGGTTGCAAGTTTTCTCTTTTTTGAAGTCTTACTAGACTGTGCACTAACAGTACTAGTACTGGGGTCATCATGTGAGGCGTCCGATTCAGTAGTACCGGTATGTTCAGTGAAATTACTGCCATTTCGCGGAACTGGTGTCTCCACAGTATCTGTCTCATGATCATTGTGCCCAGCGTCAGTCGCGGCCGCTAAATCGGCTTCCTTCCTCTTACTACTACTACTGGCCCGACCGAAAAAACTAGTAATATTGCGCTGCGACATATTGCGATAAATAACAAAAACCACTACACAGAAACCTAAACTTTCAGACAATTGCGATACAAATTTCCAAATGAACAAGCGAAATGTATTGACGTTGTTGTCACAGTAAATATGTGTGTGATTGCTCTCTCGTACGTATCACTCACACGTGTACTGCATGCAGCTGTTATGATTACCGTGTCTGCGCTTGTGAGTTATGGCTCGCTCGTTGCGTTGATGATTGATCATAGATTCGTAGTATTACTAGTTACCCAGGTTTTGATTTGGGTTTTTTCAGGCTAGAGAATCGGACTACAGTGTTCTAAATTCTGATTCAGAATAGTAATATTTTGGGTAAATTTGTGAACAAATTATTTCGAGTATGACACAGGTAATTTTCAGTGTATTTTGATTCCATTTAATACAAAATTCACTGATTTTTGTGACGGTCGGTAGGAACCTTGAGTGTCGGTCGGTAGGATGCTGATTTACTCTGAGTGTCGGTCGGCAAGCACTAGTGGCGGTTACGCCCAACCGGCGTGGCTACAACACTGGTCATGATGACATGCTCTAGCTGTTTTTTTGTAATGCGGCAACTGGAACCCTTCACCAGCTCTATCGTTGTCATCTGCATGGAAAGAGAAAGAAAATTTGCAATAAATGTGGATAAGGGAGGGCATTACAATGTTGCAGGGTTCCCGCACCTTAAGGACAATAAAATTCCATGACTTTTCCAAAGTTTTGTGTCCTTCTATAAAGTAAGCTCGTACTAGTTTCAGCTAAAAATGAGAGTAACCAGTGAGTGTTTAGCAAATACAGTATGGTAATTGTATTTTAGAATATCCCAAGATTTTTCACAAGAATATTGATACTTTCCGATAATGAAGGCGATAGTGGGGTGTAAGAACTGGTGCTCGTACAACAAGATTGTGACAAAATACACTAGGCTGTTATTTTTCCCTGTGATCAACGTGGAAGTATACTACCACAAAGCTTTGCGATTCACACTTTGCGATTGACAGTTTGGACCCATTTTCTATTATGTTGTGTATTATCTATTTTTTTTTATATATTGATTGCATGTTGTTTAGAGAATGTTTTTGTTTAGTACTCTAAGCATGTTAGTGGTATTCCCGCTTTCAAATTCCCGCTTTATTATTATGTATATAAAATTTTACTCACTTCAAATAACATTCCTCTATCAAAGGAGGAGACAGTTGAACAAGATGTATTCCTTTCAATATCCATAGAAGAGTGTCCAGGATTCTATATAAAGATATAAAATATCATCTTTAGGTCACATAGGTTCTTGAGAGTACTTGATCAGAACCTAACATTGTAATATTATTTTCAACAAGAAAAATGCCCCCACTCTCAAGAAAACCTGAAATTCCCCTCCCAAGAAAACCTGAAATTCCTCCAAGAATCATGTGTCGGGCTTGATTGGCCTCTCAGTATCAATGGAACTTCTGCCAATATTTAGGGAGACCACGATGATAATATACAAGGCTGAAGAAAACTTACACAATATTCCAGCTGCAATACATCATTGGTGCTGTCATGGTAATGTGTGAATTGTTGTTCCTGGCTTGACCTCTGTAAAAAATGAGAAAAGTAATGGTATTTTGTTTGAACTGTGCTCAACTTAGCAGGAATATTATATGTGAGTATTGGCTAGCCACGTAATTTCCTTCAGGCTGGGGCACACAGCAAGCCACTGTAACTATAAATCTAGTTTACAAATATATTCACATTCGCTTCCAAGACACCAGCAAGTCGTTTTAAAAGTCAAACATCTTGTATAGTGACATCTGAAGATAAAAAACATAATAAAGTTTATTCAAGACCATGCAAAATTAAGTTATCATCATACTGTTGTAGTTGAATTTACATTTGTTAGGTAGACCATATCTGCAAATTAAGTGACTCATGCATGAGCTTATTTTGGTATTTTTTGCTTACTAGTGTTTGCACTGGGTAAAAAAAAATAGAACGCGGGTTCATTTGAGCATATACCTGTCGGGGCCCCGCAAAACTTGGCCCCCTACTTTTGTCCAGCTTACAAAATTTTGCAGTATTAATGGTCACTATAATTAGGCTCATCCACAGAACAAGAACATTGAGAATGATGTCAGGCGAAGGAAACTGAAGCACCAATAACACTAAGTTGATACGACAAGAACGTTCTACGCGTAATACATGACATGTAACAATACTAATCGAAAGGAGTGCTGACACTGATATTTTTGCTGTAGTAAATGGGTCAACTTACCGCAACACTTAACAGGGCTTGACTCTCTTAGAACAGTCTCAAGTGTATTAACCTTGCTTTCCAAGAAGTTAATATGTTTCTCCTGTTCGTGAAGTCTCTGTTTCAGCATAACATTCTCTTGTGCAAGGCCATCATTGTGCATGCCTGTATCACCCCAGCCAGAGTCATAATATTGTTCAATACTGGCTAAATTCATTGCCATTGAAACGTCTTCTGCAAGTGGTCTGTATTGCTCGATTTGTGGCTGCTGCAGAGGTTGTTGAAGTGGATAAAAAGATGATTGTGGGGCATATGGAGCAGCTGGTTCTTGTGAGGAAGGTTGAGGAACTGAATGCTGTGAGGCACGTGGAGTAGCTGGTTCTTGTGAGGAAGGTCGAGGAGCTGGTTGTTGCGAGGAACGTCGAGGAACTGAATGTTGTGCGGCAAGTGGAGCAACTGGTTCTTGTGAGTAAGGTAGAGGATCTGGTTGTTGTGAGGAAGGTAGAGGAACTGATTGTTGTGAAGCAGCCGGTTGTTGTGAGGAAGGTTGAGGAGCTGGTTGTTGTTGCAGATGTGGTTCCTTGGCTAGTGGAGCTGTTGGTTGCAGATATGCACCCTTTTGGAAGTATGTAGAGTGCAAATTCAAAAACATAGGGGTGACAGCACTAAACATTCTCATGTTGTAGAAGTTTGCAACAACAAACATATTATTGCTATTATTTATTCATTGTATTACAGAGGTAGGCCTTATTTGACATTAGGGCCAAAAAGGGCCCTTGACATTCCCAAAAATAAATATCCTTCACCAACAACCCAGAATAATTTTAGTATCAGCAAACTGCATAGCAAAACTGTATACAAATTTTATTTTGTATAGCAATATCATTCTGTATTTTTTCAAATAATTAAAAAACAAAATTCAGTATCAAAATAATCATCAGTTGACTGGAAGCTTAAATCACCGTCATCATCACTTGCCCCACCATTCTCATTCACCATTTTGCGAAACACTGCCCGTCGGGCAGCAGCCCTTGCCATTATCTGTTCTGAAAAACCAAAAATACCAATTTTATGTTATAATTTTCTTTCAAATTTGCAGAAGAAAAACAATATACCAGGGTTGGTTAATTTAAATTAATTCCATTTAAATCATGATATTAATTATAATAAAAATCACGATTTTAATTCATTTATTTGATTTAAATCACCATTTTTTTTAAAGAAAAAACAAATCGCAAACACTGCAATATACTGATAACTGGCAGGAAATTTAGAAAAATGATATGCTGCCCCAATTTTGCTTAGGATGATGAAAAGCAAGGGCCCCACGACTAATTCTATTTTAGAAAATCAACGGTTCCTACATTTTCTTAGCTCCAGGGACCTTTGGCTTGGTTTAATGGACACCCTGTTACACTTACCTGCACTTTTCTTTTTCTTCATGGCCGGTTCCGTTACGGTTTCACCACCAATTCTCTTTTTGGGACCTGAAAATGTAATGTTTAAGCAATAACAGTGGTTAGAGGCCGGAGAATAGCCTTCTTTCACCAAAGGATATTTTCGCATTTTTTTTTTAACTTTGTGAACTAGACAGCACTTATTCTAAGGATAGGAAAATGCATGTACAGTGTAGCTGGATTGAAGCGTGTATGTCATTTATTACTAAGAATTGAGGCACCTAGAAGATGCAAAATTCATCTTTTTGGAACAATATCAGTAAGAATTGTTACAACATACATTGTCAAACTATATGCATTATGATGCGGTACATATAACGATGAAACCGTTATAAACCTGTTTAGCCTATTGCTTTGCATATTAAAACCAAAGGTTAAAATGAGCCAATATGAAATTATTAGAGGATCTACACTGCAATCCGCATTCAAATATTTTATGATATATGTATGTGTATTACGTGTACAGATATATGTACACTTAATATAGTTTATTTATCTGATCCAACATTTATTTTGAGCGATTCACACATTATACATGTCTCTCATTGTTCTTTTTCGTGGGAATATCATAGCGTTTGAAAACCAATATTAAAAACTGCCAAGCATTAACAAGAAATTTGCAACATTATCTGAGTGAGCAATATTATTCTTTTTCCTGCATACAACTTTGGGAACACAATGTTCATGGTTGGTTTGAGGCTCTACCTGTGGCTGCAAGATAAGATATATCAGATAGTAATTAAATATATTTACAAATAAGGCATGATGGAACATTTTTCAACAAAATTAAGGAAAAGAAAATGTGTAAAAAGTCTCCCTACTTATATTCAGGGTTGATCGGTTCTTGCATCAAACCTTCAATTAGAAAACATCTTAGTTTAAGGGGTAAGGCTAGTTCAATGTATAACCATGCATGCTCACTGTGATTACCAGCTGTGATATGTGATGTTTCAGTTAAGTTAAAAAAAGTAACAAACAAACAAACCCTGTGTAGCTATAACCCCTTCAGATAATAATCAAACAGGAAATGCCTGGCAACCCTATTTACTAGCCAACAAGTCAAATGCTCCAATGCATGAGGTAATAACAATGGGGCCTTGTGTATATATTGCTCAATTGACCTTTGACCAAAAACAATAGGGTTCATCTCAATATGGGGCATCTATGTGCCAAGTATGATGCCCGTCAAAGTCTGCCACAGTGAGTTACACATGGTATGTCCTGACTGTGTATAGATTCCTTTTGTCTCCGGTAAGCAATGAAAAATCCAGCACATGTGATAAGAACAATGTACCATATTGGGAAACAAATTCTATTACAAAAAGATTCCATTCCATAACAAATGAGATGAGGCTTATTTTGTCTTGATTTATGCAAAAGACATTCTGGTCAACCCACAAGTTTTGGTAGCACTGACAATGTCAAGAAATTTGGTGGTAGTTATAAAAAAAATAGCCATACAGTACCTTCTTCTGAATATTCTTGTTGTGCATCTTCTATTTCTTCACTTACTACTGCAAGGTTTAGGGCCACTTCATCGCGACTGCATTTTAAGTGATTTGAAATCATCTATCAGAAAAAGTAATATATATATAGTAATACAGTATACCTTTACTATTTACAACTTTTAACATTAACTGACAATTGCAGTTAATAGTGAAATAATCACCGAAAAATTTACTGAACAATGATGCATTTTGATCAGAGAAACTGAAAGCGTAGATGCATACAGGATTTGTCAGGGGACACCTCCAGGAGATTCCCAATGGCTTCATTGTTGGGCTCAGTGGGTTGAATGCGACTGAGCTACAGCTATCTCTATCTCATTGGCTCCTAAATTATGCAGTGCACCAGTTGTTTAGTAGATTAATGATCAAGAAGGACATCTAGTCCTCATGAAAGACCCCGTACCACAGATAACCCAGACTGCCAGATATGATCGTGGATGAACACCGGCTTATCAACCTTCTCTTCACGACCAAGTGCTCAGATGATAACGAGACAGGCGTGAGACCCCGTCCTGCTCCCTGGACCGCCATTTAACGTCCTCATCCGATGGACGTGAGTGTGTACCCCATACTTTGACCACTTTCTGAAAGTTTGGAGAGGTGGAAGCAACTTGTCGATCACCACTGTGCAACAGTCATGTCAAACATACTGAAGCGGACAACCCCCATCAACAACTGTTGTACAGCTTCGACAGAGAAGTCTAAAGAGGCCAATTCGAGATTCGAACCCTGGACCTCCGGAATGCCAGTCGGACACTCTACCGATAGGCCACGCTCCCATCTTAACAACACAGACAGCACAAATCTACAGCAGCCATTACACATTGATTATTGTGCTGAAAATGCCTCGGGACAAGGACTACATGGGAGCATTAAGAATAAAAATTATTAGGATGTCACTGGATTAAATCATAATGCACAGGTCATTAATAACGAAATATATGAGGAAACATATTCCTCTCAAATATAGAATAACCTATGCCCAGTGTGCGATTTTAAGGCTTTTTACATGGCCAGTTATCCAAAGGACTAGCCTACAATTTTCTGAAATTTGATTCATTCTTGTTTACACCCCACAAGTGTGGTTGGCTTTTTCTTTGCTATTGTGATATAGGCCTAGGCCCAACATAGGCCTAGTCCTATGTCTTACACCTTTTTGTGTGGGCCTAGGCTTATCTTGCTGGATCAGTGCATAGGCAGAACCTAGATGATTGATAGCCCAACTTAAACTAGGGGCCTAAAGCTTAAATTCCACCTACCACTTATCTTCAACATTTTCGCCCTGTAAAATTTACGGTCCTGGAATCGGACTTCCAAAGTCGCACCTTCAAACAAATCGTCTTTTTCCAGTTGCACGGCAGACTTTGCGACAATGCTAACTTATTGGTCATCAATCCAATAGACCAAACATTTCACTGGTCTAATGTTAGCTTTACTAGTACCAGGCCTACTACTAGTCTTGGAATCTCTTTCCCCAGTGTTTTTTTTTTGGCGCTAAAGCCATATGGCATATCCATCAGTCTCTTTGCCATCGTATAAGTATCCTCCATCTTCTTTGTAGGCCTAATTGTGTGCCAAATGTTTAGCAATAAAGTTGGTACAAATGGAATTTTGGAACAGTTGCGCTAGGCTGGGTTCAGAATTCCTATCGTAGTAAGTACTGTATAAGCCACCTATATAGACCTAGCCTATGCGACCTACGGTGCACAAATCAGCTAGCATAACCAGCCTAGGCCTATGTTATTCCTATATCCTAGGTATAGGATTAACGTTTTAAATGCTAGTTTGCTGTTTAACGGACGTCTGAGATTATATGTCAAATGTTCGGCACTTCAGTGTGATGTTAAGTAATATTTGTCAATTCCGATAAGAACAACCTCTTGTTTAGACCTAACATAAACCGGGAAAACAATGACTTCACAAAGAAAATTGACAAAATCCTCAAGAAATAAATGGTGTAGAGCGTCGGTATTAATTGTGATATGAGGTATGATCGTTCGGCCGTATACGCTATATGGGGACGCGGTACATTACGAACGTCCAACATACAAAAAAGGTCACGCAACATCAACATAAATTGCCGCCAACGGAATTATCGAAGCTGATTGTCTGATCAGATACTAAGAATCGGAGGTAATTGGCCAGTATTTTGTAGGTATATAGATCCAATCTAACTTAAACCAGCTCTTAATTGCTTTTGCTACTTAATATAACTAAATATATTTTGGAACAAGGATGATAAATTCAGATAAAGACATTTATGGAGTTTTTTTAAAATTATTTTATTATCAAGGCCTACTTAAATTTTGCCAAAAATATTAACGTTTGCAAAACGAAACAAACTGGATATGATTGATTGACAACTGGTTTATTCTGTCCATCGCTATTTCGTATCTATTTCTCTATTTAAGTAATTAGCGTTTTAAAAATAATATGACTAATAAATACATAAACAAAATCCTTCTTGATGATTTACAGTGGATTATGATTAATTTATATACAAATAATTCTGTATTTTGAAGATGACAAAAGGGCACTAACCAAGTAACCCACGTAATATAAACATGCTGTCAAAATGGATATGTAACAACAACTAGCCTAAGGCTATAGCGTATATAGCTAGCTACATTGTAAGATGTTCGCTCGAACCTCTCGGCTTTAAAACCGATTCGGTTTTACTATTTTCTGCTTAGCCTTATACTTTTGCTACAGATCTAAACATATACAGGGATAATATATGTCTTAACGATATCTTGATATGTATAGGGTACCGGTGTATTGCTTTCACATGGTTAATCATGAATGAGCAGGTGAATTATGACAGTGACTCGACCACAGTGCAAAGGCCTAGGTCTATATGTGCAAACTAACAGCTACTTACAACACATGATCCTTTTCAGCACATGCCAAAACTTCAAAATGGAGGATGAAAACGAGGTTGTCAAAAAATAGTTTAGAGGATGCACCCGATCCCCAAGTTACATATTCATCGTCACACAATACGGTCAGGGAGCCTACCGAAGATCATACACTGAAACAAATGGATGATGATACAGATCATGCTAGTTTCTCCTGCCTCAGGTTTGTTACATTTTCTTTAAACGGCTAGGCCTATGACCCGAGGCCCATCTATGCCTGGGCCAATGCGCACTGATTTTCAAGATTTTTGCCAACTGGCTCACATGCAGTAACCCGGCCTAATCCTTAACCCTAACAGTAACAAAGAATACATTAATCAGTATCATCAGCCATTCGTAAAATACCTTGCAAACCAGGCCGATAACCATTCAAAACGTTCCCTGACCAAAACGTCCCCGTTTTTAGTCAAAACGTCCTCGTGTAGTCAAAATGTGAACCAAAACGTCCCCGGGTGGAAATCACAATACTAATTACCTTAATTATCCCTGAAATGGAATTATTTTGACCGTGAAATGTTGTCCTTCGGTAATGTGAGTAATAAAGTGTAAGTATAGGCCGTACTAACTTAGTAATTAATTACTGTGTGATGATAAAGTTGTTATTGTGCATAGGCCGAGTGTTGATGTAATGAGAGAATTTGAAGTCACACACACACACTTACCGCCACAGTTTTCGGGACTTTCTGTGTTAAGTTGCTGTACGTAGGCTTCAAAATTGTATTCCAAATGCGGTGAATTGATGATTCGAACGAGGAATTTTACATCAGAAACATTGGTTACAACTATGTTCTAAATTTTCTGTGATTTTGTGAGACTTCAGACTATTTTCTGGGTCATATTTGTGAGATTGTAAATTCAGTTTTCTACCCCCGATTTCCGTGATTTTTCTAAAGTAATGCCTCTTTACATATTAAATGTAGCTCTCAACGAACCATAATAAAGAGTGAAAAATTCTTTGTTTGGGGTATATATTGCATTCATTCAGCTTTGTCAATCTACCCACCATATTGCTTGATAACAATAAAACTTAAGGTAGGTCTGAAGTTTGCCAAAAACTTCAGATCTAAGACTTCATTTGCCATCATATCCCCAACAATAAAATAAACCTCTTAGATCTGAAGTTTTCAGATGAGATTCAGATCTGACATTTTTTTAATGCAAATTACCTTTTCAATTCAAATATACTTTTAGTTAGATCTGAAATGAGAATCAGACTAGTTTCAGGTGAAACTGGTCTGAAATTGTTCTGTCACTAGTCTGGTTTTTGTCTGATATTTCTGACAGACTACTTTGGTAGTCTGACAGACCTCTTTCAGATCAGTTTCAGATTAGTTTCAGACTAACTTTTCCAGTAGGGTTGTAGCTGTTTCTTTGCTGCTGTACTTTGGAATGATCATGAAATTGTCATGCTATATCATATCCTGTGGGAAACAACCACTTATCCAGAGTGGTCTGTTTAAGATTGTAAATGTCAGACTTTACTTAAAGAAAAAGTAAATAGTTGAATGAATAGTTGTAAGCTTGCATGTGATTAGTTGCATATATCTTGCAAAGTTAAAAAGATACTACCAATACTGACACCTCTAGTGTAGGTCATTGAATGCATTGTTGAACTGAAAATTGAATAGTTAAGAATTGAATATTTATAAAATTAAATAATTTCCAAATTGCATATCAATAGTGAAAATCCTAAATTTTCATATAATGGAAGGATTGTTAAGCTGCAGACTTGAATACAGTATGTCAGAAATTTGAAAAGAGTAAATAGTTCAATTCATAATTGTAAACTTGCATATCATTGGAAAGATATGAAATTACAAGAGGGTATTAGATACCAACAATATTAACACCAATACGACACTAATATCATGTTTGAAACATGGACAGACGAAAAACCATAATTGTTTTCACTTTTTTATGAAGCTGGCTACTGATTAAATGTTCACTTTTCAAACTTTCGGAAAATATATCAGATGAAGTGGATAGCAACACATGTCATGGACTGGAATAAACATAAATTTGTAGATGTTTTCAGAAAAATGCTGAGAAGGAAGCACACTATCACAAGCATATCTGACTGTTTCTTTTTTGCTCTTTCCCATATAGTCAAGCATGCAGTATATTGAAGACAAGCAATCAAGCAATACCTAAAACAGAGGAATCCTGCAGAATAGATGCTGTCAACTGATACTGTACACAGTACAATTAGCTAGATGGAAAGTCAGAGTGTACTCGTTAAAACTTTGAAATATATACAAAATATGCATAATGTGATTACAGTAACATGGGAATGGACAAAGACTATGCTTTACCACTTTACAGCTCAGCTTGTGTTATTGCTTTCATTTCAGCATATACTTTCTCCACATTTTCAATTCCTTGCACAGAAAATGGTCCACTGCCCACCAATGTAAGGGGTCCATCGATAACGAATTTGCCGAAAACCTTCTCACAATCTGACCAATATAGAATTCGTTGTCATAGAAGACAGCATAATACTCTTCAATGCGAATTTCAATCCCTCTTTGCTGTGGTTTTACAAATGCCTCATGCTTGTTCTCCGGTAGGCAGACATCACAGAAGAGATATTTTAAGACCTTTTCGTTCAACACATCCAACTGTGTCTGGACAACTTCCGATTCATGATAATCTGTAATTTATGAAAAGAGCAAAACAAATTAAATAAATAGGAAATATTCACTGGCTGTCTTCAATCTTGATAACTGCAATGACCAACCAAATGTTATAGGAAATCCATAACAACTATTCCAGCATTTGTCACGAAGAAGTGAACTTGAAGTCCACAACTCACCCCACCCTCATGTTGATTACAGTTCATTGATAAGGAGTTTCAATCTAATTAATGAAATCAAGGCCCTTAATATTTTTTTTTAATAAATTGATTCAGCTCATCTTGCAGCTCCTGGAGTAAGTCGCCATAGGAACCAGTCCTGCGTAACAAAGCTTTTCTGATAGTTCCCTTGAAGCTTGTTTTACCCCAGATTTGCCAGGTCAATTCATGTTCCCCCATCACATCAGTCAAAGGTTGCAGGAATTGTCCCACTTTTTGTACACCACCGATGTTGCACTTTCGATCGATACAGGAGCGCATGGGGAATTTCCCTGTCCTGTCACATGTACTGATGTCTTTAGTATGATATCAGTCATTTAGTCGTAAACCAATTTTGTGTCGAACAAGTTTGAAGTTAATGACCTTTATCTTCAGGTCAATGTTTGTGCAGAACTCACAAAGACACTGGAAATGCTGAGCATATTTCTGTACTAGGACATGCTTTGAGAAAGATAAGCTCATATTTGGATTCTCCTCCAGAAAAGATTTGTAGGTTTTCTTTTTATTTGGCATCTCTGTTGAACTTCCGCACGCTCATAATGTTCAGCGACAGCAGCTGTGATGTCAGCGCTTATGGCATCTGACCGTGACTTCTTGGCCTCAATGTTGTCATTTTTTTGGCAAGGCTTCAGTATTTCATAAGATACTTTCATCTCAGACCAAGATACTGCGAGGTCCTTCGTTTCAAACCATACTTGGAGTCTTTCAAGCTGCTGGCGAGGTGCATGGTGAAAGGGTGCTTCTGCCTTTTGCCAAGAGAACCACATGTCTTTTGAATGGCTGCCAACACATTTGACTGATCAGCAGCATTTGGTGATCCAATACCTTGCTTGGCGAGGAGGTCCTTCTTGCTAGGTGATACTTTGTTTACTAAAGCAGCTACAACTTCAGCATACTTCTCACGTGTTTTGGGGATTGATAACCTTGCACGTGATATGGCGTTGGAAGAAGGGAAAGTTGAATTACCCACATGTTCAGTGTTAGTACTCGCAGGAGGCTCCGGATTGTCAAGCTGTCTCTTATGTGCTTTATTTCTCCCGAATTCTCCTGCGTTTCTGCGAATTTAGTCCTGCTCTATACTTCTGCTTATAGTTTCCACCTCTCACGCTGGTTAGATTTCTCTTCCTTCTCAGATCTTGTCTGCATGCTACTATCAGACTTTGCATTGACTTCTCATGAATGTTTTCAAGCCTTTTCCTTTCACGGTATTTTTTCATCCTCAGCCTGGCAGTTTCATTGGTTCGCTCTTTGGCTTCCTGAGACATGGCTTGACGATATTTGCTCACTCGCTCAGTTTCTTTAGCTCGATACTGAACATAACATTCCTGATCAGCTTTTAGGCGGCCTCGATACCTGCGCATATACGTTGTTGCATTGCTAAAACCAGTTGTTCGCTGTCCTTCAATATCCTCTAGTTGAGGTACCTTCCTGTTTAAAGAACGAAGGCGAATTTTCAGGCTCACCTTACCTGAAAAGAGAATAATTTGTAAAACAAAATATCCTGGAGCAAACAAGGTAACATTTTCCATTTTAGTATGGAAGTTGAGGAAAAGACAAAACTTGGTTTGTTTCAAAATACAGGAGAAAGTTGTAATCCATGGTGTGGTAGAAGAAAGTTTCAAACCTTCAATAAAGGAGTGTCAATTTCAATGTGGAAATTGTTGCCTCCATAAGCTTTTAACTTAAACAGATTTGTCATCCACTGGAATTTGCCAATGATGTTATTTGTGTTTCATAACAGTTAGAGCTTACATGATAAAGCAGCCTGTAAGTAATTACGTGTTAAAACAGATGCACGTCATGCATATATTACATTGTAAGCTACCTTAATATGGCTGAATGTTGTGTATGGAATTATGCTGTTTAGAGATAAAGAATCAGGGGCAGGCTGCAATGAAAACTACCACCAGAATTTGTAATCAGAGGTCCCAGGATACTGACATTTGGTGGCTAACTCCCTAATTAGGCCAGCCTGTCCCTGAGAATAATAAATACACTTGTGGGTTCTTTAGGTCGTAGATGGTTCTTCTCATTAGAGCAATTACGATGAACATGCCCATTTTCAGTCCTTGCGGATCAAACCCAATGGTAAGTTTTAATTAGACGTAGGCTAGGACTAGCCTACACATATGCATCAGTAATGAGAAAACCCAGTGTTAGGCCTCGCCTACGTGTAGGCCTAGTTGCAAATTAAAATACGTAATAAAACATGAAGCATCGTCAATTGTCTGTACTCGCGAGAAATTTCTTGTAAAATATCTTTGATTCTCTCAGAGATTTCTTGTTATACCCTTATTTTCAAGGGGTAGCTTAAAAAAAAAGTTTCCTACGACTAATTAACATAATAATATATTAAGATTCCAAGGATTGGGGCTCACCGATGAAGCTTTGCATTTGATCATACAAAAATGTGATCCCAAAATATCTAATAAGCTTTATCAATTTTTTTTTAATTGTCTGATAAAATAAACTTAATTGTTGGTTGTTAAAAGACACAAAGTTCAGCTCATTTTCTTTATGAACACGTTTTATTGAACCTTACAATGTACATTCAAAGGAAACAACCATAATAAACTTAAAAAATGCACTTGAAGAAATCAGTTCCCCTTGAAGGCCTTCTTCTCATCTCTCAACTTGGTAGACATCTTTAGTCTTATTGTGGAGACGTCTGCTCCAGGAAATTGTTTCTGACAATATGCTGTAGATAAGTAAACAAAAAAGAAATGTAACACACAATCTTAATCATAACCTTGTTTGAAAGAATCAATTAGGCTATGTTAATGCAGTTAAATGTTTTGTTAGATTGGTCATCTGTCCAATGTATAATGTTTATATGTATATATAATACATATATGTCTGTATACATGTTCTTAGAAGAGCTACATCACAGGCTGTTTGAACGTTATGAAACGTTATGAAATCTAGAGCCAGTTTGTTGCTACTGGGACAAAGGAACTCTGCGGGTCATTACAAACAAACAGTATAAGTAACAATTTGTATGTGGTAAATAAATTAATGCTACTGTTTGAGCCACAGCGCCTTCAAAATATACGTGCAGTACAGCGTACGTAGTGTGTCGCTCAACAAACATCAGTGCTCAACAAACATCAGTCATCAGTGCCATATGTTGTTGTGGAGTGATTAATCAAGTTATAATATGTGTGGCTTACCTTCATTCCCTCGTTAATAAACTTAGTACCATCTTGATAAGAAATTGTATTCATATACTCATACACTTACCAATAATAGCTTGCACTTTCTCCACAGGAAGATAATCTTTCCCATTGCTTCCAGAGAGACTTCTGCTTGCCATGTCTCTTCTCTGAAAAATGGCTGTCATTAGGTTGCACACAAGTCCACCGAAGGTCTTCGCAACACCAGCTCTTCTCAGAATGTTGTCATCAATGACAAAGTTTTCAGTTGACTACATAAACAGCAACAGTAAAGAAATTATTGATGGGTCAAACCACTTGCCTTATGGTTACAATTATCAGTGGAAAAATTAGAAATTTTTTAGTTGTCATAAACGTTTTTCTTCTTCTAAACACCACTGCTAAAGTGCTGCTAAGCTGAAACTGCCTATGAACTCACAGTAAGTGGCTGAAATGATTTCCAACCATGTGACGTTAAATTACAAACAGTCAACACAAGAGTTAAACAAAAGAGTACTTGCATATGACATCATACATCTTTTTGCAGCCCCCTCCCGGAGGGTAAACATGTAACACTGCATACGATGGTGTGTGACCCTGCGTTGGTTTGCGTGTAACGTTAGCTTAGTTAGCCATAGTAGCACTAGCAGAAAACATGTACACGTGCGTAGGGTCGTTAAAAAGAAGATTTATGACTGGTTGTTTTTATGGAGCACTACAAGCACTCGTTGTATCATCTCGTTTTAAGCTGTTGAATTTTATTCAGCTTGGGAGCACAATGTGTTTGCATATGACATGCTTATGGTCCAGTGTTTCAAAGAAGATTTTTTAAACGAACCTTCCCAATGTACTGTCCCAGGAGCTGACTGCAAAGGTGGTGCCTGTGCTGACTGCAAGGTAGCTCAAGGTTGTCTAAGGATGGTGATAGCTCAATAGGCGAGGGTTGTTTTGGTGGGGAAGCAGTTCAAGGTGGCGGTGTTACTGGCACATGAAATGTTGACAAAGGCCGTCTTGGTGGGGTAGCATGTGGTATGATTGTACACCTTTTTTGATTCAAAGATGCAATTGCATCTTTTAACTCTGTTAGCGTGTCTGGTAGCACTGAAAACAGAAAATGAAATAAAAATTACCAAAACATTGGAGTCACTTACCGAATTGGTCCATTTAACTTGCAGCAAAGTCATATTAATATTTGGAACTGATTCCTCCCTAAAGCACTACTTCAATTCCCATTCAATTAGATTCTTGTAAGTAAAATACCCATTTATGTCTCTGATTATCCTAAAATGATTATGAAAAAGTAATAAAACCGTATTGAAGTTTCAGCGGAAGAGCATAGCACAGTTTTACAGAAAGGCTAGGTTAAGGGTCTGCAGTAGCAAATTTAATAAATTTACTGATAGTTATAACATTATCTAAAAGAACAGCCTGCCTGAACAGTCATAGGTCAGATTTCATATCAGTTTAGTTGCTAAACATTTGTTTAATGCTGGTCTTCTTTAAGCAGGTGATGAAATGACCTCATGCTATTGCAACAATCAATGACATAAAAGTTTGTGTGACTTTAGAAGGAACATGGTAACAGTTTACGATGGACTGCTAAGAAATAATATTTAGTTAATTACCAAGAAACACTTACAGTTCTGTACCAGGTTGTTCTGTTTTTCCAAATCCTCTATACATTTTCGTAAGCTTGTAACCTCAGACTTCAAGCTCGCAATCAAGCTGGCCTCCACAAAATTGTCATCAACCGCATCATCTTCTTCTGTATTTTGCATAAGTTTTGCGATGATTTTTATCCAGCATCATCCCTTATTTTTCTTTTGAGTACTTTCTGCAAATTAATAAAATGTCGATAAGAAATGTTGCTGACATGTGGCTCCTATTCCCACCCATGCTGTATTCTCATATCATTTAAAATATTCAGAAAGACACCCATTAAGTATTCTGATCTTCCAAGAATGAATGGATGGTTTTTTATTGTTAATAGCAGCAAACTTTTTACGAGTGAAAACCTCAGTCATGAGTGCAGATAAATACCATAGATTAAAGATCATTACATAGATGTCAATGGAATTGATAATTCTCTGAATAAATAAGCAACTACCCAGGCAACTCATTGGCTAATGGTTACTACATCACAACAGAGAAGATTCACTGTACTAATTATATGCATAATATTCTTCCCAGAGTACTGACATACAAGCTAACACACAATATAATCTGTGAAAGGCTAGGTTTGGCATTAAAAATAAGTATGCATACAGGTACGTAGTTCGATGCAAACATAAATAATTGCGTACCTGTGAAGGAGCTTTTGACGTAGACTGACTGTTGGACTTCTCCAAATTACAGTCTCCTTCCAAGAAATATTCTCGTACCACCTTCCTAACCACACGATGTCCCCTACCTTTTGGAGAGTCACTTGGAGGATGGTATACAGACTGCGCAGCAGAAACAGCCTAAACAGTCTTATATAGCGTACAATCCAGCAGAGTACCGTGGTCATATTAGCAAGAACATAGTGCAGGAAAATAAAGGCTTTGTTTACCATAAGTAATTATGAACCATCAACTTAGCTTAATCAGTCTACCAAATTGTATAATTGGAGTAGCCAGGCCCTTACCAAAAAAAAACATTGAATTTCCTATAAAAAAACCATAAGAAATTTCATTAGGGATTTTGGCCCACGGGAAAGAGCATTTCCTATGGGGTTTAACGTGGAAATAACCCACGGGAAATTTTAGTTTGACACACAGGAAAGAGCATTTACTATGGGGTTTTAACAGGGAAATAACCCACGAGAAAAAAAACCCACAGGAAATTTTCTCCTGGGAATGGCAAAATCCCACAGGAAAAATCATGAAGAAAACGGGGCTAATTTTCCCCACTGGGAAAAGTGATTAACACTACTTCTGCTCCTCCAGATGGTAGGCCTTTCGTTCGTCCTTCATCTTTTCGGCCATCTTACTTCTTATAGCTGTCCGAGACACACCATTGAACTTTAGTGCGTCAGCCCTAAAAGAACAAAGAAATTACTAGGCATGAGATTTTGCATAGTTAAGATACTTATTTGCCAACATTGCATTTTCATAAATCGCGGAGCTCTATTTTTTGCAACAATAAGGATCTTTCCCCTAAAAGATAGGTTTAGTATAGGGAGAAATTACTGGGATGAGATAACACAGAACTTGTCTTGAAAATGTGTGACATTGAATAGAAAAATTTGGAAGAAGTACAGCTGTTTAGGGATGCCAAAAAACTTAGGGATTTTAAGGGCCACCAGCAAAGCTGAAGTATGTTTATAAAATAACAAAGCTCAGAGCTGTAAAATGACTCGAGGCCATACTTCAACTGGTTTTAGGTTGTATCATATGTGGAGGGTAGTTGACTAATAATTCATCGGAACACCAAGGCCGTTGTAATTTCAAAAGTGCAAAGGCAATTTCCCTTTTCATTCACAGCTCTACGATATAATATTATTCACATTGTACTTACTAATCATTTCTTCCACCTTCATTTCGTCCAACTTATTTCTAACATCTCCACTTTTTGACTTCCCAGTAAGGGAAGAAGTTGCCATTTCCTCTCTGCTAAAGCCTGTCCGCATCAGCTGACAAACCAGCTTGCCATAATCTTTTGCCAGCATGGCCTTCTCCACCTTTACCGGATCCAAAATATCAGACAGAACCTATGATAAGAAGTATAGGTGAAACAAGATTACTCAGATTAGAAACATTGCCGGTTGCTCAAACAAAATGAAAACAATAACCATTTAAGTTCACCCTAAAGGTAACCTGTATTGCCCCCACATTATAGCATGCTATAATTGACAGAAGTCTTCAAAAGTACTTCGCCAGAAGTCTTTACTCTCCAAATTGTTCTCAGACATTATAAATGAACACTCAAGATGACTGGATATCCCAGTGAGGTAAATCCTCCAAGGTGGTATTAAACATTTCTTTAAGAATATTGACAACAGGTGACAAGATTTGAATATTGGACAGGTTTTTACAAATTATATACACACACCTGTGTTCTGTCTATTGGACCCGATGATGGCTTTTCAGCTAACGAAGATGGTGTTGATGGTGGTGGTAATGGCTGTCTTGCTCTAACTGGCGACTGGATAGGAGCCGATTGAGTCCCTGTGGTCTCCAGAAGCTGCTGGTACTTTCAAAACAGAGTTTGAAATTTGCCTAAGATATTGGGCAGACCTATGGGAGAAACAAATATTGTTAAAACTACTGGACACTGGAATGCTGAAGGAATATGAGATCTAGGATAAGATATACGGACAGTCACTAGGAGAAGTTGAATATTCCCAGCTTTGGTACCTGCTAGAGAGAAAGTAGATCTGAAGCCATTAGCCATGCGAGGTCATGCATTATATGCAATATTAAATCAGAGTTTCCATCCACAGACAGATGTTGGGAATATAACCTGTATATTATTATTAATTGAGCAAACCAAGAACAGTAATTGAAACACACTTTCACTGACATGAGTCCAGTTAACCTACATGAGCTCAGTATAGAAGCTACAATCCTCGACAAAAATAGATGGGACACCCCACTCCCCGTATCAATGTTGCAGTTTCTGAGCGCTTTTGGCTACAACATTGAACGGGGGGAAGGGGGTGCGCTTAAACCAATATCGCTCGTTGCTGCTCATACTGTCCCATCATTTTTGTCGAGGATTCAATCCTCGACAAAAATAGATGGGACACCCCACTCCCCGTATCAATGTTGCAGTTTCTGAGCGCTTTTGGCTACAACATTGAACGGGGGAAGGGGGTGCGCTTAAACCAATATCGCTTTTTGCTGCTCATACTGTCCCATCATTTTTGTCGAGGATTGTAGCACAATATACATGATTCCTGAAAAACACATACCTTTCAAAAGGGTTCTTTCCAATTTTTGAATTTTGTTTTTGGCGGCTTCCACCTTCTTTTCAGACTCATCAAATCTGTCCTTCAAAATTTGCTTTTGCCTCCTCAAAAACTCTACCTTGGACTCTACATCATCACTCCCATCATCGGAATATGCTGAGTCTTCATCTTGGCAGCTGCCACGTTGACTCAGGAGTAGTTCTATGATGTCCTGACCTGTTGCAGACTTGGCCTTTTTTTGGGGGGGGGGGGGTTGACATTTTTCTGTGAAAATAATTAACTGATAACACTATTACTAGCCATGCTACATTATTGCTGGGGTACTGTTGTTGAGTGCAGCATTCGTTGACTCTGGAATGCAAATCTTAAGTTGATCTTTGGGGGAACGTTAAAAAAAGAAAGGGTCCAACGGACTGGACCAAACTTCAAGCCAGGATTGTGTGATTGGGAAGTTTCAATATTTCTTAATTACCTCCTACTTGTAATTACTATAACAAACTTCTCTTTTGGGGGGGGGGATGGATAAGTGGGTGACTACTCTTGCCCTAAACAATCACACCACTAAACTAAATATGTTATTAGTGACAGAAGGGGTTATAGTTCATACCTGAGAGACTCTCTTTTTCGTTGAGTTTTCGTGGAGTGCGGACGTGTTTTCGGCTGCTCTCCACTTTCGTTGACCACACACTTTTTGTGTTTTTACGTTAGCCTTTCATTGGTTTGTAGTTTGTTTAGTGTAGTTTAGGTGTTTTGGGTTTGTTTTCGTTGTTTTGTTTTTCGTATAGGTGTCATGGCGGCTCGCCGTGACAGCAAAATCGTATTGTTGAGTTTTTCGGGGGAGGCCAAGGTCGTCCCCGGACTAGTTTGCGTTCTGTTGGTTTAAAGGTCCCTGGAGAGGTTGACCCGCTTCAGCGTAAACCTCTCCGGGGTATGAATGTTTTTGATGTTCGATTCACCTCGGAGGCTGCCCGCGTCCGAGAGAGTTGAGGGACTGAAGGTCACACCGTATGACAGTGGTTTCAGACCTGGACCGACCGTTTAACGGGAGACCGTTCCTGGTCGGTAGGACAGGGCTTTGTTACCCACCTCAAGTTAGCAGAATATTCTGCCAACAGCAGATTTTCTGAAGTTAGCAGCAGGTTTCAGCAGCACATTTTAGCACACGGCGCTTTCACAATGCAAATCGCTTTTGTGCTGGGTATTGATCACCTCCATGTTATAGTAAATAAAGCTTCCAATCAATCGATACCAAATTTATATTTGTCTACACAGGTTTAAAGGGTCTCAACGACTTTGGAAAGTTGAGGTCTGATATATTAACTTTCCGCCTAAATTTGCAACATTTTGAGAAATAACTTTCCTAAATTTGGATCATATACCAATAAATTGCGTGTGTTGGAAGAAATCGCTTTTGAACATATATATATACCATCCGTTACGTGTGGTGGGACAAATCGCTTTTGTGCTGGGTATTGAACACCACCATGTTATAGTAAATAAACTTTCCGATCAATCGATACCAAATTTATATTTGTCTATACAGGTTTAAAGGGTCTCCACGATATTTGAAGTTCAAGGGCTGATATTAACTTTGCGCCTTCATTTTGAACATATATATGCCATCCGTTTCCTTGGGTGGGACAAATCGCTTTTGTGTTGGGTATTGAACATCACCATGTTATAGTAAATAAACCTTCCAATCAATCGATACGAAATTTATATTTGTCTACACAGGTTTAAAGGGTCTCAACGACTTTGGAAAGTTGAGGTCTGATATTAACTTTCCGCCTAAATTTGCAACATTTTGACAAATAACTTTCCTAAATTTGGATCATATACCAATAAATTGCGTGTGTTGGAAGAAATCGCTTTTGTGCTGGCTATTGAACACCACCATGTTATAGTAAATAAACTTTCCAATCAGTCGATACCAAATTTATATTTGTCTATACAGGTTTAAAGGTCTCAACGATTTTTGAAAGTTCAGGGCTGATATTAACTTTGCGCTTTAATGTGGAACATATATATACCATCCGTTGCATGTGATGGGACAAATCGCTTCTGTGCTGGGTATTGATCACCACCTTGTTATAGTAAATAAACTTTCCAATCAATCGATACTAAATTTATATTTGTCTATACAGGTTTAAAGGGTCTCAACGATTTTGAAAGTTCAAGGGCTGATATTTTATTTCCGACTAGATTTTTAACATATATATACCAATAATTGCGTGCGATGGAACAAATCGCTTTTTGTGCTGGGTATTGATCACCGCCATGGTATATATAGTAAATAAACTTTCCAATCAATTGATACCAAATTTATTTTTGTCTATACATGTTTCAAGGGTCTCCACGATTTTTGAGATTTCGGGGGGCTGATATGAACTTTCCGACTAGATTTTGAATATATATATATACCAATAAATTGCGTGTGGTGGAAGCAATCGCTTTTGTGCTGGGTATTGATCATCACCATGTTATACTGAATAAAATTTCCAATCAATCGATACTAAATTTATATTTGTCTTTACGGGTTTAAAGGTCTAAACGATTTTGAAAGTTTAAGGGCTGATATTAACTTGACGCCTAAATTTGGAACATAGATACCAATAAATTGCGTGTGGTGGAATCAATCGCTTTTGTGCTGGCTACTGAACACCACCGTGTTATAGCATATACAATTTCCAATCAATCGATACCAAATTTGTATTTGTCTACACAGGTTTAAAGGGTCTGAACGATTTTTTAAAGTTGGGCGGCTAATATGAACTTTCCGACTAGATTTTCAACATAGATACCCATAAATTTCGTGTGGTGGAATAAATCGCCTTTGTGCTGGCTACTGAACACCACCGTGTTATAGTATATACAATTTCCAATCAATCAATACCAAATTTATAGTTGTTTATATGGGTTTAAAGGGACAAATAAATATTTAGCACCACCATGTTAGAGAAATATAAAATTTTCAATCAATCGATATCAAATTTGTATATGTCTAATTTACGAGCTTAAAAGGGTCTTAGCGGTTTTTGCAAGTTGAGGGGGGATATTTACTTTCCGCACAATTTTGGGAAATATGTCTCATTAAATTGTGGTTGGTTCAAGAAATCGCTTTTGTGCTGGGTAATAAGCATCACTATGTCAGAGAAAATAAAATTTACAATCAATCGATATCTATTTATATATCTATAAACTGTCAACTCTAAAAGTTGATAAAGAAGTCTAAAACACATACGTACATTTAAATAAAACTAAAAACAACGCTATCCAACCACCGCGTAATGCTCAATAATGTAGTGAAGAAAATATTTCTCAAAATTCATACAAGTTGCATCACCCTTGTAGCTACCATGTCTATATCACATTGTGTGGTGACGATCATCAGACTAAGGGCACATTTGCCCAATGGTTGCAGTACAATTGGAACGTCCAACTCAGGGATGCACGAAGGCTACTTTAACATTAGTATTTTATGGATTTCAGAAGTATAAACCTATTTGTTAAAAACACATGAACGCCATACTTTGTAAAGTCTCCGATCCAAATCATAAGGTCATTAATTGTCTTTAAGTTTCAATACTTGATGGTTAAATAACTGTTAATTAATTATTACTGAACATGCGAGTGGATGGCAAAACGCAATCGTCGCACCCCCCTCCTCACCAAATATGATGCCT